>JAEIHA010000879.1:0-266793 GCA_018904595.1 Zaprionus indianus | reverse complement strand
TCTGCCTTGCCAGTGACTAGCCAATGCATAGCCAGTGTCTAGCCTGCGCCTAGCAAGTGTCTAGCTTACGCCTAGCAAGTGTCTAGCCTGTGCCTAGCCTGTGCCTAGCCAGTGTCTAGCCTGTGCCTAGCTAGTGTTTAGCCTGGGCCTAGCCAGTGTCTAGCCTGTGCCTAGCAAGTGTCTAGCCTGTGTCTAGCCTGTGCCTTGCCTGTGACTGGCATGTGCATAGCCTGTGTCTCGCCTGTGCCTAGCCAGTGTCTAGCCTGTGCCTACCAAGTGTCTAGCCTGTGCCTAGCCAGTGTCTAGCCTGTGTCTTGGTAGTGTCTAGCCTGGGCCTAGCCATTGTTTAGCCTGTGTCTAGCCAATGTCTAGCCTGTGGCTAGACAGAGTCAAGCCTGTGGCTAGACAGAGTCAAGCCTGTGGCTAGACAGAGTCAAGCCTGTGGCTAGACAGAGTCAAGCCTGTGCCTAGCAAGTGTCTAGCCTGTGCCTAGCCAGTGCCTAGCCTGTGCCGTTCCAGTGTCTAGCCTGTGCCTAGCCAGTGCCTAGCTTGTGCCTAGCCTGTGCCTAGCCTGTGCCTAGCCTGTGTCTAGCCTGTGCATTGCCTGTGCCCAGCCAGTGTTTAGCCTGTGCCTATCCAGTGTCTAGCCAGTGTCTAGCCAGTGTCTAGCCTTTGCCTAGCCTTTGCCTAGCCAGTGTCTAGCCTGTGTCTAGCCTGTGCCTTGCCTGTGACTGGCATGTGCATAGCCTGTGTCTAGCCTGCGCGTAGCCAGTGTCTAGCCTGTGCCTACCAAGTGTCTAGCCTGTGCCTAGCCAGTGTCTAGCCTGTGCCTAGGTAGTGTCCAGCCTGGGCTTAGCCAGTGTTTAGCCTGTGCCTAGCCAGTGTCTAGCCTGTGGCTAGCCTGTGGCTAGTCTGTGCCTAACCAGTGTCTAGCCTGTGCCTAGCAGGTGTCTAGCGTAGGTCTAGCCTGTGCCTTGCCTGTGATTGACATTTGCAAGTTAACAATAGTTAATTACACCCGCCAGCTAGGCACCAAGATCTGCATAGCTTGCGTTCTGAGTCCCTTGACTCCGTGTTACCGGAGATCTTGCACGAGGTTGGAATCCACTCCTAACGCCCCCGTCAAGTGGAGGTACCTTCGAGGGAGTTCCCGGCGTCTGTCGACACTACCGTCTCAGAATTGTGTGTTGGCGCATAAATGCCACACACAAGCCGCATATTCTTGCTAAGCTGCCAGCAGCCACCCTGCCGTAGCCAACGAGGGACCAAGCTGAAGGCTTTGATATAACTTGCATAGCCTGTGCTTAGCCGGTGTCTTGCCTATGCCTAGCCAGTGTCTAGCCTGTGCCTAGCTAGTGTCTACCCTAGGCCTAGCTAGTGTCTGGCCTGTGCCTAGCCAGTGTCTAGCCAGTGCCTAGCCAGTATCAAGCCAGTGCCTAGCCAGTGTCTAGCCAGTGCCTAGCCAGTGTCTAGCCAGTGCCTAGGCAGTGTCTAGCCTTTGCCTAGCCAGTGTCTAGCCTTTACCTAGACAGTGTCTAGCCAGTGCCTAGACAGTGTCTAGCCAGTGCCTAGACAGTGTCTAGCCAGTGCCTAGACAGTGTCTAGCCAGTGCCTAGACAGTGTCTAGCCAGTGCCTAGCCAGTGTCTAGCCAGTGCCTAGCCAGTGTCTAGCCAGTGCCTAGCCAGTGTCAAGCCAGTGCCTAGCCAGTGTCTAGCCAGTGCCTAGCCAGTGTCTAGCCAGTGTCTAGCCAGTGCCTAGCCGGTGTCTAACCAGTGCCTAGCCAGTGTCTAGCCTGTGCATAGCTAGTGTCTAGCCTGTGCATAGCTAGTGTCTAGCCTGTGCCTAGCCAGTGTCTAGCCTGTGCATAGCCAGTGTCTAGCCAGTGCCTAGCCAGTGTCTAGCCTGTGCATAGCCAGTGTCTAGCCAGTGCCTAGCCAGTGTCTAGCCAGTGCCTAGCCAGTGTCTAGCCAGTGCCTAGCCAGTGTCTAGCCAGTGCCTAGCCAGTGTCTAGCCAGTGCCTAGCCATTGCCTAGCCTTTTCCTAGCCAGTGCCTAGCCAGTGTCTATCCAGTGCCTAGACAGTGTCTAGCCAGTGCCTAGCCAGTGTCTAGCCAGTGCCTAGAAAATGTCTAGCCAGTGCCTAGCCAGTGTCTAGCCTTTGCCTAGCCAGTGCCTAGCCAGTGTCTAGCCTGTGCACAGCCAGTGTCTAGCCAGTGCCTAGGCAGTGTCTAGCCTTTGCCTAGCCAGTGTCTAGCCAGTGCCTAGCCAGTGTCTAGCCAGTGCCTAGCCAGTGTCTAGCCAGTGCCTAGCCAGTGTCTAGCCAGTGCCTAGCCAGTGTCTAGCCAGTGCCTAGCCAGTGTCTAGCCAGTGCCTAGCCAGTGTCTAGCCAGTGCCTAGACCGTGTCTAGCCAGTGCCTAGACAGTGTCTAGCCAGTGCCTAGCCTGTGCCTAGCCAGTGCCTAGCCAGTGCCTAGCCAGTGCCTAGACAGTGTCTAGCCTTTGCCTAGCCAGTGCCTAGCCAGTGCCTAGCCAGTGTCTAGCCAGTGCCTAGCCAGTGCCTAGCCAGTGCCTAGACAGTGTCTAGCCTTTGCCTAGCCAGTGCCTAGCCAGTGTCTAGCCAGTGCCTAGAAAGTGTCTAGCCAGTGTCTAGCCAGTGCCTAGCCAGTGTCTAGCCAGTGCCTAGGCAGTGTCTAGCCTTTGCCTAGCCAGTGCCTAGCCAGTGCCTAGACAGTGTCTAGCCTTTGCCTAGCCAGTGCCTAGCCAGTGCCTAGACAGTGCCTAGCCAGTGCCTAGACAGTGTCTAGCCAGTGCCTAGACAGTGTCTAGCCAGTGCCTAGACAGTGTCTAGCCAGTGCCTAGACAGTGTCTAGCCAGTGCCTAGACAGTGTCTAGCCAGTGCCTAGACAGTGTCTAGCCTGTGCATAGCCAGTGTTTAGCCAGTGCCTAGACCGTGTCTAGCCAGTGCCTAGACAGTGTCTAGCCAGTGTCTAGCCAGTGCCTAGCCAGTGCCTAGCCAGTGCCTAGCCAGTGTCTAGCCAGTGCCTAGCCAGTGTCTAGCCAGTGCCTAGCCAGTGTCTAGCCAGTGCCTAGCCAGTGTCTAGCCAGTGCCTAGCCAGTGTCTAGCCAGTGCCTAGCCAGTGTCTAGCCAGTGCCTAGCCAGTGTCTAGCCAGTGCCTAGCCAGTGTCTAGCCAGTGCCTAGCCAGTTTCTAGCCTGTGCATAGCCAGTGTCTAGCCAGTGCCTAGCCAGTGTCTAGCCAGTGCCTAGCCAGTGTCTAGCCTTTGCCTAGCCTGTGCCTAGCCAGTGTCTAGCCTGTGCATAGCCAGTGTCTAGCCTGTGCATAGCCAGTGTCTAGCCAGTAACTAGCCAGTGTCTCGCCAGTGTCTAGCCAGTGCCTTGCAACTGCCTAGCCACTGCATAGCCAGTGCCTAGCCAGTGTCTAGCCAGTGCCTAGCCAGTGTCTAGCCAGTGCCTAGCCAGTATCTAGCCTTTGCCTAGCCAGTGCCTAGCCAGTGTCTAGCCTGTGCATAGCCAGTTTCTAGCCTGTGCATAGCCAGTGTCTAGCCAGTGTCTAGCCAGTGCCTAGCCAGTGTCAAGCCAGTGCCTAGCCAGTGTCTAGCCAGTTTCTAGCCTGTGCATAGCCAGTGTCTAGCCAGTGCCTAGCCAGTGTCTAGCCAGTGCCTAGCCAGTGTCTAGCCTTTGCCTAGCCTGTGCCTAGCCAGTGTCTAGCCAGTGCCTAGCCAGTGTCTAGCCTTTGCCTAGCCTGTGCCTAGACCGTGTCTAGCCAGTGCCTAGACAGTGTCTAGCCAGTGCCTAGCCTGTGCCTAGCCAGTGCCTAGCCAGTGCCTAGCCAGTGCCTAGACAGTGTCTAGCCTTTGCCTAGCCAGTGCCTAGCCAGTGCCTAGCCAGTGTCTAGCCAGTGCCTAGCCAGTGCCTAGCCAGTGTCTAGCCAGTGCCTAGCCAGTGCCTAGCCAGTGCCTAGCCAGTGTCAAGCCAGTGCCTAGCCAGTGTCTAGCCAGTGCCTAGCCAGTGTCTAGCCAGTGTCTAGCCAGTGCCTAGCCGGTGTCTAACCAGTGCCTAGCTAGTGTCTAGCCTGTGCCTAGCCAGTGTCTAGCCTGTGCATAGCCAGTGTCTAGCCAGTGCCTAGCCAGTGTCTAGCCAGTGCCTAGCCAGTGTCTAGCCAGTGCCTAGCCAGTGTCTAGCCAGTGCCTAGCCAGTGTCTAGCCAGTGCCTAGCCAGTATATAGCCTTTGCCTAGCCATTGCCTAGCCTTTTCCTAGCCAGTGCCTAGCCAGTGTCTATCCAGTGCCTAGACAGTGTCTAGCCAGTGCCTAGCCAGTGTCTAGCCAGTGCCTAGAAAATGTCTAGCCAGTGCCTAGCCAGTGTCTAGCCTTTGCCTAGCCAGTGCCTAGCCAGTGTCTAGCCTGTGCACAGCCAGTGTCTAGCCAGTGCCTAGGCAGTGTCTAGCCTTTGCCTAGCCAGTGTCTAGCCAGTGCATAGCCAGTGTCTAGCCAGTGCCTAGCCAGTGTCTAGCCAGTGCCTAGCCAGTGTCTAGCCAGTGCCTAGCCAGTGTCTAGCCAGTGCCTAGCCAGTGTCTAGCCAGTGCCTAGCCAGTGTCTAGCCAGTGCCTAGCCAGTGTCTAGCCAGTGCCTAGCCAGTGTCTAGCCAGTGCCTAGACCGTGTCTAGCCAGTGCCTAGACAGTGTCTAGCCAGTGCCTAGACCGTGTCTAGCCAGTGCCTAGCCAGTGCCTAGCCAGTGCCTAGCCAGTGCCTAGCCAGTGCCTAGCCAGTGCCTAGCCTTTGCCTAGCCAGTGCCTAGCCAGTGCCTAGCCAGTGTCTAGCCAGTGCCTAGCCAGTGCCTAGCCAGTGTCTAGCCAGTGCCTAGCCAGTGTCTAGCCAGTGCCTAGCCAGTGTCTAGCCAGTGCCTAGCCAGTGTCTAGCCAGTGCCTAGAAAGTGTCTAGCCAGTGTCTAGCCAGTGCCTAGCCAGTGTCTAGCCAGTGCCTAGGCAGTGTCTAGCCTTTGCCTAGCCAGTGCCTAGACAGTGTCTAGCCTTTGCCTAGCCAGTGCCTAGCCAGTGCCTAGACAGTGTCTAGCCAGTGCCTAGACAGTGTCTAGCCAGTGCCTAGACAGTGTCTAGCCTGTGCATAGCCAGTGTCTAGCCAGTGCCTAGACCGTGTCTAGCCAGTGCCTAGACAGTGTCTAGCCAGTGTCTAGCCAGTGCCTAGCCAGTGCCTAGCCTGTGCCTAGCCAGTGCTTAGCCTGTGCCTAGCCAGTGCCTAGCCAGTGTCTAGCCAGTGCCTAGCCAGTGTCTAGCCAGTGCCTAGCCAGTGTCTAGCCAGTGCCTAGCCAGTGTCTAGCCAGTGCCTAGCCAGTGTCTAGCCTGTGCATAGCCAGTGTCTAGCCAGTGCCTAGCCAGTGTCTAGCCAGTGCCTAGCCAGTGTCTAGCCAGTGCCTAGCCAGTGTCTAGCCAGTGCCTAGCCAGTGTCTAGCCAGTGCCTAGCCAGTGTCTAGCAAGTGCCTAGCCAGTGTCTAGCCTGTGCATAGCCAGTGTCTAGCCAGTGCCTAGCCAGTGTCTAGCCAGTGCCTAGCCAGTGTCTAGCCTTTGCCTAGCCTGTGCCTAGCCAGTGTCTAGCCTGTGCATAGCCAGTTTCTAGCCTGTGCATAGCCAGTGTCTAGCCAGTAACTAGCCAGTGTCTCGCCAGTGTCTAGCCAGTGCCTTGCAACTGCCTAGCCAGTGTCTAGCCTGTGCATAGCCAGTGTCTAGCCTGTGCATAGCCAGTGCCTAGCCAGTGTCTAGCCAGTGCCTAGCCAGTATCTAGCCTTTGCCTAGCCAGTGCCTAGCCAGTGTCTAGCCTGTGCATAGCCAGTTTCTAGCCTGTGCATAGCCAGTGTCTAGCCAGTGCCTAGCCAGTGTCTAGCCAGTGCCTAGCCAGTGTCTAGCCTTTGCCTAGCCAGGGCCTAGCCAGTGTCTAGCCTGTGCACAGCCAGTGTCTAGCCTGTGCCTAGCCAGTGTCTAGCCTGTGCCTAGCCAGTGTCTAGCCTGTGCATAGCCAGTGTCTAGCCTGTGCATAGCAAGTGTCTAGCCAGTAACTAGACAGTGTCTAGCCAGTGCCTAGACAGTGTCTAGCCAGTGCCTAGACAGTGTCTAGCCAGTGCCTAGACAGTGTCTAGCCAGTGCCTAGACAGTGTCTAGCCAGTGCCTAGCCAGTGTCTAGCTAGTGCCTAGCCGGTGTCTAACCAGTGCCTAGCCAGTGTCTAGCCTGTGCCTAGCCAGTGTCTAGCCTGTGCATAGCCAGTGTCTAGCCAGTACCTAGCTAGTGTCTAGCCTGTGCATAGCTAGTGTCTAGCCAGTGCCTAGCCAGTGTCTAGCCAGTGCCTAGCCAGTGTCTAGCCAGTGTCTAGCCACTGCCAGTGTCTTGCCACTGCCTAGCCACTGCATAGCCAGTGTCTAGCCAGTGCCTAGCCAGTATCTAGCCTTTGCCTAGCCAGTGCCCAGCCAGTGTCTAGCCTGTGCATAGCCAGTGTCTAGCCAGTGCCTAGCCAGTGTCTAGCCTTTGCCTAGCCAGGGCCTAGCCAGTGTCTAGCCTGTGCACAGCCAGTGTCTAGCCTGTGCCTAGCCAGTGTCTAGCCTGTGCATAGCCAGTGTCTAGCCAGTAACTAGACAGTTTCTAGCCAGTGCCTAGACAGTGTCTAGCCAGTGCCTAGCCAGTGTCTAGCTAGTGCCTAGCCGGTGTCTAACCAGTGCCTAGCCAGTGTCTAGCCTGTGCCTAGCCAGTGTCTAGCCTGTGCCTAGCCAGTGTCTAGCCTGTGCATAGCCAGTGTCTAGCCTGTGCATAGCCAGTGTCTAGCCTGTGCATAGCCAGTATCTAGCCAGTGCCTAGCCAGTGTCTAGCCTGTGCAAAGCCAGTGTCTAGCCAGTGCCTAGCCAGTGTCTAGCCAGTGCCTAGCCAGTGTCTAGCCAGTGTCTAGCCAGTGTCTTGCCACTGCCTAGCCACTGCATAGCCAGTGCCTAGCCAGTGTCTAGCCAGTGCCTAGCCAGTATCTAGCCTTTGCCCAGCCATTGCCTAGCCTTTGCCTAGCCAGTGCCTAGCCTTTTCCAAGCCAGTGCCTAGCCAGTGTCTAGCCAGTGCCTAGCCAGTGTCTAGCCAGTGCCTAGCCAGTGTCTAGCCAGTGCCTAGCCAGTGTCTAGCCAGTGTCTAGCCAGTGCCTAGCCAGTGTCTAGCCAGTGCCTAGCCAGTGTCTAGCCAGTGCCTAGCCAGTGTCTAGCCTGTGCCTAGCCAGTGTCTAGCCTGTGCCTAGCCAGTGTCTAGCCTGTGCATAGCCAGGGCCTAGCCAGTGTCTAGCCTGTGCACAGCCAGTGTCTTGCCTGTGCCTAGCCAGTGTCTAGCCTGTGCATAGCCAGTGTCTAGCCTGTGCCTAGCCAGTGTCTAGCCTGTGCATAGCCACTAACTAGCCAGTGTCTAGCCAGTGTCTAGCCAGTGTCTTGCCACTGCTTAGCCACTGCATAGCCAGTGCCTAGCCAGTGTCTAGCTAGTGCCTAGCCAGTGCCTAGCCAGTGCCTAGCCAGTGCTTAGCCAGTGCCTAGCCAGTGTCTAGTCAGTGCCTAGCCGGTGTCTAACCAGTGCCTAGCCAGTGTCTAGCCTGTGCCTAGCCAGTGTCTAGCCTGTGCATAGCCAGTGTCTAGCCTGTGCCTAGCCAGTGTCTAGCCTGTGCATAGCCAGTGTCTAGCCAGTGCCTAGCCAGTGTCTAGCCAGTGCCTAGCCAGTATCTAGCCAGTGCCTAGCCAGTGTCTAGCCAGTGCCTAGCCAGTGCCTAGCCAGTGTCTAGCCAGTGCCTAGCCAGTGTCTAGCCAGTGCCTAGCCAGTGTCTAGCCAGTGCCTAGCCAGTGTCTAGCCAGTGCCTAGCCAGTGTCTAGCCTTTGCCTAGCCAGTGCCTAGCCAGTGTCTAGCCTGTGCACAGCCAGTGTCTAGCCTGTGCCTAGCCAGTGTCTAGCCTGTGCCTAGACAGTGTCTAGCCTGTGCATAGCAAGTGTCTAGCCAGTGCCTAGCCAGTGCCTAGCCTTTTCCTAGCCAGTGCCTAGCCTTTTCCTAGCCAGTGCCTAGCCAGTGTCTAGCCAGTGCCTAGTCAGTGTCTAGCCAGTGCCTAGCCAGTGTCTAGCCAGTGCCTAGCCAGTGTCTAGCCAGTGTCTAGCCAGTGTCTAGCCATTGTCCAGTCATTGTCTAGCCAGTGACTAGCCAGTGCCTAGCCAGTGTCTAACCTGTGCCTGGCAAGTGTCTAGCCTGGGCCTGGCCAGTGTCTAGCCCGTGCCTAGCCAGTGTTTAGCCTGTGGCTTGCTAGTGTCTGGACTGTGCCTAGGAAGTATCTAGCCTGTGCCTAGCCAATCTCTAGCCTGTTCCTAGCCAGTGTCTAGCCTGTGCCTAGACAGTGTTTAGCCTTTGCCTAGACAGTGTTTAGCCTGGGCCTAGCCAGTGACTAGCCAGTGCTTAGCCAGTGTCTAGCCAGTGCCTAACCAGTGTCTAGCCAGTGCCTAGCCAGTGCCTAGCCAGTGTCTAGCCTGTGCCTGGCAAGTGTCTAGCCTGGGCCTAGCCTGTGTCTAGCCAGTGTCTAGCCAGTGTCTAGCCAGTGTCTAGCCATTGTCCAGTCATTGTCTAGCCAGTGTCTAGCCAGTGCCTAGCCAGTGTCTAGCCTGTGCCTACCAAGTGTCTAGCCTGTGCCTAGCCAGTGTCTAGCCTGTGTCTTGGTAGTGTCTAGCCTGGGCCTAGCCATTGTTTAGCCTGTGCCTAGCCAATGTCTAGCCTGTGGCTAGACAGAGTCAATCCTGTGGCTAGACAGAGTCAAGCCTGTGCCTAGCAAGTGTCTAGCATGTGCCTAGCCAGTGTCTAGCCTGTGCATAGCCAGTGTCTAGCCTGTGCATAGCCAGTGTCTAGCCAGTAACTAGACAGTGTCTAGCCAGTGCCTAGACAGTGTCTAGCCAGTGTCTAGACAGTGTCTAGCCAGTGTCTAGACAGTGTCTAGCCAGTGCCTAGACAGTGTCTAGCCAGTGTCTAGACAGTGTCTAGCCAGTGCCTAGACAGTGTCTAGCCAGTGCCTAGCCGCTGTCTAACCAGTGCCTAGCCAGTGTCTAGCCTGTGCCTAGCCAGTGTCTAGCCTGTGCATAGCCAGTGTCTAGCCTGTGCATAGCCAGTGTCTAGCCAGTGCCTAGCCAGTGTCTAGCCTGTGCATAGCCAGTGTCTAGCCAGTGCCAAGCCAGTGTCTAGCCAGTGTCTAGCCAGTGTCTTGCCACTGCCTAGCCACTGCATAGCCAGTGCCTAGCCAGTGTCTAGCCAGTGCCTAGCCAGTATCTAGCCTTTGCCCGGCCATTGCCTAGCCTTTGCCTAGCCAGTGCCTAGCCTTTTCCTAGCCAGTGCCTAGCCAGTGTCTAGCCAGTGCCTAGCCAGTGTCTAGCCAGTGCCTAGCCAGTGTCTAGCCAGTGCCTAGCCAGTGTCTAGCCAGTGCCTAGCCAGTGTCTAGCCAGTGCCTAGGCCAGTGTCTAGCCAGTGCCTAGCCAGTGTCTAGCCAGTGCCTAGCCAGTGTCTAGCCAGTGCCTAGCCAGTGTCTAGCCAGTGCCTAGCCAGTGTCTAGCCTGTGCCTAGCCAGTGTCTAGCCTGTGCCTAGCCAATGTCTAGCCTGTGCATAGCCAGGGCCTAGCCAGTGTCTAGCCTTTGCACAGCCAGTGTCTTGCCTGTGCCTAGCCAGTGTCTAGCCTGTGCATAGCCAGTGTCTAGCCTGTGCCTAGCCAGTGTCTAGCCTGTGCATAGCCAGTAACTAGCCAGTGTCTAGCCAGTGTCTAGCCAGTGTCTAGCCAGTCTCTTGCCACTGCCTAGCCACTGCATAGCCAGTGCCTAGCCAGTGTCTAGCCAGTGCCTAGCCAGTGTCTAGCCAGTGCCTAGCCAGTGTCTAGCCAGTGCCTAGCCAGTGTCTAGCCTGTGCCTAGCCAGTGTCTAGCCTGTGCCTAGCCAGTGTCTAGCCTGTGCCTAGCCAGTGTCTAGCCTGTGCATAGCCAGTGTCTAGCCTGTGCCTAGCCAGTGTCTAGCCTGTGCATAGCCAGTAACTAGCCAGTGTCTAGCCAGTGTCTAGCCAGTGTCTAGCCAGTGTCTTGCCACTGCCTAGCCACTGCATAGCCAGTGCCTAGCCAGTGTCTAGCTAGTGCCTAGCCAGTGCCTAGCCAGTGTCTAGCTAGTGCCTAGCCAGTGTCTAGCTAGTGCCTAGCCAGTGTCTAACCAGTGCCTAGCCGGTGTCTAACCAGTGCCTAGCCAGTGTCTAGCCTGTGCCTAGCCAGTGTCTAGCCTGTGCATAGCCAGTGTCTAGCCTGTGCCTAGCCAGTGTCTAGCCTGTGCATAGCCAGTGTCTAGCCAGTGCCTAGCCAGTGTCTAGCCAGTGTCTAGCCACTGTCTAGCCACTGCATAGCCAGTGCCTAGCCAGTGTCTAGCCAGTGCCTAGCCAGTATATAGCCTTTGCCTAGCCATTGCCTAGCCTTTGCCTAGCCATTGCCTAGCCAGTGTCTAGCCAGTGCCTAGCCAGTGTCTAGCCAGTGCCTAGCCAGTGTCTAGCCAGTGCCTAGCCAGTGCCTAGCCAGTGCCTAGCCAGTGCCTAGCCAGTGCCTAGCCAGTGTCTAGCCAGTGCCTAGCCAGTGTCTAGCCAGTGCCTAGCCAGTGTCTAGCCAGTGCCTAGCCAGTGTCTAGCCAGTGCCTAGCCAGTGTCTAGCCAGTGCCTAGCCAGTGCCTAGCCAGTGCCTAGCCAGTGTCTAGCCAGTGTCTAGCCAGTGCCTAGCCAGTGCCTAGCCAGTGTCTAGCCAGTGTCTAGCCAGTGCCTAGCCAGTGTCTAGCCAGTGCCTAGCCAGTGCCTAGCCAGTGTCTAGCCAGTGTCTAGCCAGTGCCTAGCCAGTGTCTAGCCAGAGCCTAGCCAGTGTCTAGCCTTTGCCTAGCCAGTGCCTAGCCAGTGTTTAGCCTGTGCACAGCCAGTGTCTAGCCTGTGCCTAGCCAGTGTCTAGCCTGTGCCTAGACAGTGTCTAGCCTGTGCATAGCAAGTGTCTAGCCAGTGCCTAGCCAGTGCCTAGCCTTTTCCTAGCCAGTGCCTAGCCAGTGTCTAGCCAGTGCCTAGTCAGTGTCTAGCCAGTGTCTAGCCAGTGTCTAGCCCGTGCCTAGCCAGTGTTTAGCCTGTGGCTGGCAAGTGTCTAGCCTGGGCCTAGCCTGTGTCTAGCCAGTGTCTAGCCATTGTCCAGTCATTGTCTAGCCAGTGTCTAGCCAGTGCCTAGCCAGTGTCTAACCTGTGCCTGGCAAGTGTCTAGCCTGGGCCTGGCCACTGTCTAGTCTGGGCCTAGCCAGTGTCTAGCTTGTGCCTAGCCAGTGTCTAGCCTGTGCCTAGCCAGTGTCAAGCCTGTGCCTAGCTAGTGTCTAGCCTGGGCCCAACCAGTGTCTAGCCCGTGCCTACCCAGTGTTTAGCCTGTGGCTTGCTAGTGTCTAGCCTCTGCCTTGCCAGTGACTAGCCTATGCATAGCCAGTGTCTAGCCTGCGCCTAGCAAGTGTCTAGCCTACGCCTAGCAAGTGTCTAGCCTGTGCCTAGCCAGTGTCTAGCCTGTGCCTAGCTAGTGTTTAGCCTGGGCCTAGCCAGTGTCTAGCCTGTGCCTAGCAAGTGTCTAGCCTGTGTCTAGCCTGTGCCTTGCCTGTGACTGGCATGTGCATAGCCTGTGTCTCGCCTGTGCCTAGCCAGTGTCTAGCCTGTGCCTACCAAGTGTCTAGCCTGTGCCTAGCCAGTGTCTAGCCTGTGTCTTGGTAGTGTCTAGCCTGGGCCTAGCCATTGTTTAGCCTGTGCCTAGCCAATGTCTAGCCTGTGGCTAGACAGAGTCAAGCCTGTGGCTAGACAGAGTCAAGCCTGTGCCTAGCAAGTGTCTAGCCTGTGCCTAGCCAGTGCCTAGCCTGTGCCGTTCCAGTGTCTAGCCTGTGCCTAGCTTGTGCCTAGCTTGTGCCTAGCCTGTGCCTAGCCTGTGCCTAGCCTGTGCCTAGCCTGTGTCTAGCCTGTGCCTTGCCTGTGCCTAGCCAGTGTTTAGCCTGTGCCTATCCAGTGTCTAGCCAGTGTCTAGCCTTTGCCTAGCCTTTGCCTAGCCAGTGTCTAGCCTGTGTCTAGCCTGTGCCTTGCCTGTGACTGGCATGTGCATAGCCTGTGTCTAGCCTGCGCCTAGCCAGTGTCTAGCCTGTGCCTACCAAGTGTCTAGCCTGTGCCTAGCCAGTGTCTAGCCTGTGCCTAGGTAGTGTCCAGCCTGGGCTTAGCCAGTGTTTAGCCTGTGCCTAGCCAGTGTCTAGCCTGTGGCTAGACAGAGTCAAGCCTGTGCCTAGCAAGTATCTAGCCTGTACCTAGCCAGTGCCTAGCCTGTGCCTAGCCAGTGTCAAGCCTGTGCCTAGCTTGTGCCTAGCCTGTGCCTAGCTTGTGCCTAGCCTTTGCCTAGCCTGTGGCTAGTCTGTGCCTAACCAGTGTCTAGCCTGTGCCTAGCAGGTGTCTAGCGTGTGTCTAGCCTGTGCCTTGCCTGTGATTGACATTTGCAAGTTAACAATAGTTAATTACACCCGCCAGCTAGGCACCAAGATCTGCATAGCTTGCGTTCTGAGTCCCTTGACTCCGTGTTACCGGAGATCTTGCACGAGGCGCACAGTCAGCGGAACATACCGTGGGACCGGCGACTGTGCAGAAACGTGGAGTCGGCGAACTTTACGTAACGATTGCCGCGGCTTTAGCATTTACTTCGTAAGTTAATTTTGTCTTTGTATTCAGTTCCAAAATCCAGCTCAAACTCTACGGAAACTTTCGGTCCCTAATTAACATTGTAAAGCAATTCCATCGTTTTACTATTCGGTTCGGTACGTGGGCAAGTCCATGCCGCGTAGTCCCAGTAACAACCAGACTCGAATATTCTTCTAGTGCACCCGTTGTCGGCAAATTCCGGCAACGACTCACAATCAAAATCACATGGAAATCTCCTAGCGTGGGCGCATACCTGCCGCGCAAGGAAGGATATCGATACCAGTGCTTCCCCCATCACGGACTGTTCGCCGTGGTTGGAATCCACTCCTGACGCCCCCGTCAAGTGGAGCTACCTTCGAGGGAGTTCCCGGCGTCTGTCGACACTACCGTCTCAGAATTGTGTGTTGGCGCATAAATGCCACACACAAGCCGCATATTCTTGCTAAGCTGCCAGCAGCCACCCTGCCGTAGCCAACGAGGGACCAAGCTGAAGGCTTTGATATAACTTGCATAGCCTGTGCCTAGCTAGTGTCTACCCTAGGCCTAGCCAGTGTCTGGCCTGTGCCTAGCCAGTGTCTAGCCAGTGCCTAGCCACTGACAAGCCAGTACCTAGCCAGTGTCAAGCCAGTGCCTAGCCAGTGTCTAGCCAGTGCCTAGCCAGTGTCTAGCCAGTGCCTAGGCAGTGTCTAGCCTTTGCCTAGCCAGTGTCTAGCCTTTGCCTAGCCAGTGTCTAGCCTTTGCCTAGCCAGTGTCTAGCCAGTGCCTAGACAGTGTCTAGCCAGTGCCTAGCCAGTGTCTAGCCAGTGCCTAGCCAGTGTCTGGCCAGTGCCTAGCCAGTGTCTAGCCAGTGCCTAGCCAGTGTCTGGCCAGTGCCTAGCCAGTGTCTAGCCAGTGCCTAGCCAGTGCCTAGCCAGTGTCTAGCCAGTGCCTAGCCAGTGCCTAGCCAGTGTCTAGCCAGTGCCTAGCCGGTGTCTAACCAGTGCCTAGCCAGTGTCTAGCCTGTGCATAGCTAGTGTCTAGCCTGTGCCTAGCTAGTGTCTAGCCTGTGCATAGCCAGTGTCTAGCCAGTGTCTAGCCTGTGCATAGCCAGTGTCTAGCCTGTGCATAGCCAGTGTCTAGCCAGTGTCTAGCCTGTGCATAGCCAGTGTCTAGCCAGTGCCTAGCCAGTGTCTAGCCAGTGCCTAGCCAGTGTCTAGCCAGTGCCTAGCCAGTATATAGCCTTTGCCTAGCCATTGCCTAGCCTTTTCCTAGCCAGTGCCTAGACAGTGTCTAGCCAGTGCCTAGCCAGTGTCTAGCCAGTGCCTAGCCAGTGTCTAGCCAGTGCCTAGCCAGTGTCTAGCCAGTGCCTAGAAAGTGTCTAGCCAGTGCCTAGCCAGTGTCTAGCCTTTGCCTAGCCAGTGCCTAGCCAGTGTCTAGCCTGTGCACAGCCAGTGTCTAGCCTGTGCATAGCCAGTGTCTAGCCAGTAACTAGCCAGTGCATAGCCAGTGTCTAGCCAGTGTCTTGCCACTGCCTAGCCACTGCATAGCCAGTGCCTAGCCAGTGTCTAGCCAGTGCCTAGCCAGTATCTAGCCTTTGAATAGCCAGTGCCTAGCCAGTGTCTAGCCTGTGCATAGCCAGTGTCTAGCCAGTGCCTAGCCAGTGTCTAGCCTTTGCCTAGCCAGGGCCTAGCCAGTGTCTAGCCTGTGCACAGCCAGTGTCTAGCCAGTGCCTAGCCAGTGTCTAGCCAGTGCCTAGACAGTTTCTAGCCTTTGCCTAGCCAGTGCCTAGCCAGTGCCTAGACAGTGTCTAGCCAGTGCCTAGACAGTGTCTAGCCAGTGCCTAGACAGTGTCTAGCCAGTGCCTAGACAGTGTCTAGCCTGTGCATAGCCAGTGTCTAGCCTGTGCATAGCCAGTGTCTAGCCAGTGTCTAGCCTTTGCCTAGCCATTGCCTAGCCTTTGCCTAGCCATTGCCTAGCCTTTGCCTAGCCATTGCCTAGCCTTTTCCTAGCCAGTGCCTAGCCAGTGTCTAGCCAGTGCCTAGCCAGTGCCTAGCCAGTGTCTAGCCAGTGCCTAGCCAGTGTCTAGCCAGAGCCTAGAAAGTGTCTAGCCAGTGTCTAGCCAGTGCCTAGCCAGTGTCTAGCCAGTGCCTAGGCAGTGTCTAGCCTTTGCCTAGCCAGTGCCTAGAAAATGTCTAGCCAGTGCCTAGACAGTGTCTAGCCAGTGCCTAGACAGTGTCTAGCCAGTGCCTAGACAGTGTCTAGCCAGTGCCTAGCCAGTGCCTAGCCAGTGCCTAGACAGTGTCTAGCCAGTGCCTAGCCAGTGTCTAGCCAGTGCCTAGCCAGTGTCTAGCCAGTGCCTAGCCAGTGCCTAGCCAGTGCCTAGCCAGTGTCTAGCCAGTGCCTAGCCAGTGTCTAGCCAGTGCCTAGCCAGTGTCTAGCCAGTGCCTAGCCAGTGTCTAGCCAGTGCCTAGCCAGTGTCTAGCCTTTGCCTAGCCAGGGCCTAGCCAGTGTCTAGCCTGTGCACAGCCAGTGTCTAGCCTGTGCCAAGCCAGTGTCTAGCCTGTGCATAGCAAGTGTCTAGCCTGTGCATAGCCAGTGTCTAGCCAGTAACTAGCCAGTGCATAGCCAGTGTCTAGCCAGTGTCTTGCCACTGCCTAGCCACTGCATAGCCAGTGCCTAGCCAGTGTCTAGCCAGTGCCTAGCCAGTATCTAGCCTTTGAATAGCCAGTGCCTAGCCAGTGTCTAGCCTGTGCATAGCCAGTGTCTAGCCAGTGCCTAGCCAGTGTCTAGCCTTTGCCTAGCCAGGGCCTAGCCAGTGTCTAGCCTGTGCACAGCCAGTGTCTAGCCAGTGCCTAGCCAGTGTCTAGCCAGTGCCTAGCCAGTGTCTAGCCAGTGCCTAGCCAGTGCCTAGCCAGTGCCTAGCCAGTGCCTAGCCAGTGCCTAGCCAGTGCCTAGCCAGTGCCTAGCCAGTGCCTAGCCAGTGTCTAGCCAGTGCCTAGCCAGTGTCTAGCCAGTGCCTAGCCAGTGTCTAGCCAGTGCCTAGCCAGTGCCTAGCCAGTGTCTAGCCAGTGTCTAGCCAGTGCCTAGCCAGTGTCTAGCCAGTGCCTAGCCAGTGCCTAGCCAGTGTCTAGCCAGTGCCTAGCCAGTGCCTAGCCAGTGTCTAGCCAGTGCCTAGCCAGTGTCTAGCCAGAGCCTAGCCAGTGTCTAGCCAGTGCCTAGCCAGTGTCTAGCCTTTGCCTAGCCAGTGTCTAGCCAGTGCACAGCCAGTGTCTAGCCTGTGCCTAGCCAGTGCCTAGCCAGTGTCTAGCCTGTGCCTAGCCAGTGCCTAGCCAGTGCCTAGCCAGTGCCTAGCCAGTGCCTAGCCAGTGCCTAGCCAGTGCCTAGCCAGTGCCTAGCCAGTGCCTAGCCAGTGTCTAGCCTTTGCCTAGCCAGGGCCTAGCCAGTGTCTAGCCTGTGCACAGCCAGTGTCTAGCCTGTGCCAAGCCAGTGTCTAGCCTGTGCATAGCCAGTGTCTAGCCTGTGCATAGCCAGTGTCTAGCCTGTGCATAGCCAGTGTCTAGCCAGTATCTAGCCAGTGTCTCGCCAGTGTCTAGCCAGTGTCTTGCCACTGCCTAGCCACTGCATAGCCAGTGCCTAGCCAGTATCTAGCCTTTGAATAGCCAGTGCCTAGCCAGTGTCTAGCCTGTGCATAGCCAGTGTCTAGCCAGTGCCTAGCCAGTGTCTAGCCTTTGCCTAGCCAGTGTCTAGCCTGTGCACAGCCAGTGTCTAGCCAGTGCCTAGCCAGTGTCTAGCCAGTGCCTAGCCAGTGCCTAGCCAGTGCCTAGCCAGTGCCTAGCCAGTGCCTAGCCAGTGCCTAGCCAGTGTCTAGCCAGTGCCTAGCCAGTGTCTAGCCAGTGCCTAGCCAGTGTCTAGCCAGTGCCTAGCCAGTGTCTAGCCAGTGCCTAGCCAGTGCCTAGCCAGTGTCTAGCCAGTGCCTAGCCAGTGTCTAGCCAGAGGCTAGCCAGTGTCTAGCCAGTGCCTAGCCAGTGTCTAGCCTTTGCCTAGCCAGTGCCTAGCCAGTGTCTAGCCTGTGCACAGCCAGTGTCTAGCCTGTGCACAGCCAGTGTCTAGCCTGTGCCTAGCCAGTGTCTAGCCTGTGCCTAGACAGTGTCTAGCCTGTGCATAGCAAGTGTCTAGCCAGTGCCTAGCCAGTGCCTAGCCTTTTCCTAGCCAGTGCCTAGCCAGTGTCTAGCCAGTGCCTACAAAGTGTCTAGCCAGTGCCTAGCCAGTGTCTAGCCTTTGCCTAGCCAGTGCCTAGCCAGTGTCTAGCCTGTGCACAGCCAGTGTCTAGCCAGTGCCTAGCCAGTGTCTAGCCTGTGCACAGACAGTGTCTAGCCTGTGCCTAGCCAGTGTCTAGCCTGTGCACAGCCAGTGTCTAGCCTGTGCATAGCCAGTGTCTAGCCAGTGCCTAGACAGTGTCTAGCCTGTGCATAGCCAGTGTCTAGCCAGTGCCTAGACCATGTCTAGCCAGTGCCTAGACAGTGTCTAGCCAGTGCCTAGCCAGTGCCTAGACAATGTCTAGCCAGTGCCTAGCCAGTGCCTAGCCTGTGCCTAGCCAGTGCCTAGCCTGTGCCTAGCCAGTGCCTAGCCTGTGCCTAGCCAGTGCCTAGCCTGTGCCTAGCCAGTGCCTAGACAGTGTCTAGCCTTTGCCTAGCCAGTGCCTAGCCTTTGCCTAGCCAGTGCCTAGACAGTGTCAAGCCAGTGCCTAGCCAGTGTCTAGCCAGTGCCTAGACAGTGTCTTGCCAGTGCCTAGACAGTGTCTAGCCAGTGCCTAGACAGTGTCTAGCCAGTGCCTAGACCGTGTCTAGCCAGTGCCTAGACAGTGTCTAGCCAGTGCCTAGACAGTGTCTAGCCAGTGCCTAGACCGTGTCTAGCCAGTGCCTAGACAGTGTCTAGCCAGTGCCTAGACAGTGTCTAGCCAGTGCCTAGCCAGTGCCTAGACAGTGCCTAGCCAGTGCCTAGACAGTGCCTAGCCTGTGCCTAGCCAGTGCCTAGCCTGTGCCTAGCCAGTGCCTAGCCAGTGCCTAGCCAGTGCCTAGCCAGTGCCTAGCCAGTGCCTAGCCAGTGCCTATCCAGTGCCTAGCCAGTGTCTAGCCAGTGCCTAGCCAGTGTCTAGCCAGTGCCTAGCCAGTGTCTAGCCAGTGCCTAGCCAGTGTCTAGCCAGTGCCTAGCCAGTGTCTAGCCAGTGCCTAGCCAGTGCCTAGCCAGTGTCTAGCCAGTGCCTAGCCAGTGCCTAGCCAGTGTCTAGCCAGTGCCTAGCCAGTGCCTAGCCAGTGTCTAGCCTATGCCTAGCCAGTGTCTAGCCAGAGCCTAGCCAGTGTCTAGCCAGTGCCTAGCCAGTGTCTAGCCAGTGCCTAGCCAGTGTCTAGCCTTTGCCTAGCCAGTGCCTAGCCAGTGTCTAGCCTGTGCACAGCCAGTGTCTAGCCTGTGCCTAGCCAGTGTCTAGCCTGTGCCTAGACAGTGTCTAGCCTGTGCATAGCAGGTGTCTAGCCAGTGCCTAGCCAGTGCTTAGCCTTTTCCTAGCCAGTGCCTAGCCAGTGTCTAGCCAGTGCCTACAAAGTGTCTAGCCAGTGCCTAGCCAGTGTCTAGCCTTTGCCTAGCCAGTGCCTAGCCAGTGTCTAGCCTGTGCACAGCCAGTGTCTAGCCAGTGCCTAGCCAGTGTCTAGCCTGTGCACAGCCAGTGTCTAGCCTGTGCCTAGCCAGTGTCTAGCCTGTGCACAGCCAGTGTCTAGCCTGTGCATAGCCAGTGTCTAGCCAGTGCCTAGACAGTGTCTAGCCTGTGCATAGCCAGTGTCTAGCCAGTGTCTAGCCTTTGCCTAGCCATTGCCTAGCCTTTGCCTAGCCATTGCCTAGCCTTTGCCTAGCCATTGCCTAGCCTTTTCCTAGCCAG
This sequence comes from Zaprionus indianus, assembly GCA_018904595.1. Lineage (NCBI taxonomy): Eukaryota > Metazoa > Arthropoda > Insecta > Diptera > Drosophilidae > Zaprionus > Zaprionus indianus. The sequence goes on along the minus strand of JAEIHA010000879.1, from coordinate 248,112 downwards.
TGCCTAGCCAGTGTCTAGCCAGTGCCTAGCCAGTGCCTAGCCAGTGTCTAGCCAGTGCCTAGCCAGTGTCTAGCCAGAGCCTAGAAAGTGTCTAGCCAGTGTCTAGCCAGTGCCTAGCCAGTGTCTAGCCAGTGCCTAGCCAGTGTCTAGCCAGTGCCTAGCCAGTGTCTAGCCAGTGCCTAGGCAGTGTCTAGCCTTTGCCTAGCCAGTGCCTAGCCAGTGCCTAGACAGTGTCTAGCCAGTACCTAGACAGTGTCTAGCCAGTGCCTAGACAGTGTCTAGCCAGTGCCTAGACAGTGTCTAGCCTGTGCCTAGACAGTGTCTAGCCTGTGCATAGCCAGTGTCTAGCCAGTGCCTAGACCGTGTCTAGCCAGTGCCTAGACAGTGTCTAGCCAGTGCCTAGACAGTGTCTAGCCAGTGCCTAGACAGTGTCTAGCCAGTGCCTAGCCAGTGCCTAGCCAGTGCCTAGCCAGTGCCTAGACAGTGTCTAGCCAGTGCCTAGCCAGTGTCTAACCAGTGCCTAGCCAGTGTCTAGCCAGTGCCTAGCCAGTGTCTAGCCAGTGCCTAGCCAGTGTCTAGCCTGTGCACAGCCAGTGTCTAGCCTGTGCCAAGCCAGTGTCTAGCCTGTGCATAGCCAGTGTCTAGCCTGTGCATAGCCAGTGTCTAGCCAGTAACTAGCCAGTGCATAGCCAGTGTCTAGCCAGTGTCTTGCCACTGCCTAGCCAGTGCCTAGCCAGTGTCTAGCCAGTGCCTAGCCAGTATCTAGCCTTTGAATAGCCAGTGCCTAGCCAGTGTCTAGCCTGTGCATATCCAGTGTCTAGCCAGTGCCTAGCCAGTGTCTAGCCTGTGCATAGCCAGTGTCTAGCCTGTGCCCAGCCAGTGTCTAGCCTTAGTGCCTAGCCAGTGTCTAGCCTGTGCACAGCCAGTGTCTAGCCAGTGCCTAGCCAGTGTCTAGCCAGTGCCTAGCCAGTGCCTAGCCAGTGCCTAGCCAGTGCCTAGCCAGTGCCTAGCCAGTGCCTAGCCAGTGCCTAGCCAGTGTCTAGCCAGTGCCTAGCCAGTGCCTAGCCAGTGCCTAGCCAGTGCCTAGCCAGTGTCTAGCCAGTGCCTAGCCAGTGTCTAGCCAGTGTCTAGCCAGTGCCTAGCCAGTGTCTAGCCAGAGCCTAGCCAGTGTCTAGCCAGTGCCTAGCCAGTGTCTAGCCTTTGCCTAGCCAGTGTCTAGCCTGTGCACAGCCAGTGTCTAGCCTGTGCCTAGCCTGTGCACAGCCAGTGTCTAGCCTGTGCCTAGCCAGTGCCTAGCCAGTGCCTAGCCAGTGCCTAGCCAGTGTCTAGCCAGTGCCTAGCCAGTGTCTAGCCTTTGCCTAGCCAGGGCCTAGCCAGTGTCTAGCCTGTGCACAGCCAGTGTCTAGCCTGTGCCAAGCCAGTGTCTAGCCTGTGCATAGCCAGTGTCTAGCCTGTGCATAGCCAGTGTCTAGCCAGTAACTAGCCAGTGTCTCGCCAGTGTCTAGCCAGTGTCTTGCCACTGCCTAGCCACTGCATAGCCAGTGCCTAGCCAGTATCTAGCCTTTGAATAGCCAGTGCCTAGCCAGTGTCTAGCCTGTGCATAGCCAGTGTCTAGCCAGTGCCTAGCCAGTGTCTAGCCTTTGCCTAGCCAGGGCCTAGCCAGTGTCTAGCCTGTGCACAGCCAGTGTCTAGCCAGTGCCTAGCCAGTGTCTAGCCAGTGCCTAGCCAGTGCCTAGCCAGTGCCTAGCCAGTGCCTAGCCAGTGTCTAGCCAGTGCCTAGCCAGTGTCTAGCCAGTGCCTAGCCAGTGTCTAGCCAGTGCCTAGCCAGTGTCTAGCCAGTGCCTAGCCAGTGCCTAGCCAGTGTCTAGCCAGTGCCTAGCCAGTGTCTAGCCAGAGGCTAGCCAGTGTCTAGCCAGTGCCTAGCCAGTGTCTAGCCTTTGCCTAGCCAGTGCCTAGCCAGTGTCTAGCCTGTGCACAGCCAGTGTCTAGCCTGTGCACAGCCAGTGTCTAGCCTGTGCCTAGCCAGTGTCTAGCCTGTGCCTAGACAGTGTCTAGCCTGTGCATAGCAAGTGTCTAGCTAGTGCCTAGCCAGTGCCTAGCCTTTTCCTAGCCAGTGCCTAGCCAGTGTCTAGCCAGTGCCTACAAAGTGTCTAGCCAGTGCCTAGCCAGTGTCTAGCCTTTGCCTAGCCAGTGCCTAGCCAGTGTCTAGCCTGTGCACAGACAGTGTCTAGCCTGTGCCTAGCCAGTGTCTAGCCTGTGCACAGCCAGTGTCTAGCCTGTGCATAGCCACTGTCTAGCCAGTGCCTAGACAGTGTCTAGCCTGTGCATAGCCAGTGTCTAGCCAGTGCCTAGACCATGTCTAGCCAGTGCCTAGACAGTGTCTAGCCAGTGCCTAGCCAGTGCCTAGACAGTGTCTAGCCAGTGCCTAGCCAGTGCCTAGCCTGTGCCTAGCCAGTGCCTAGCCTGTGCCTAGCCAGTGCCTAGCCTGTGCCTAGCCAGTGCCTAGACACTGTCTAGCCTTTGCCTAGCCAGTGCCTAGACAGTGTCTAGCCAGTGCCTAGCCAGTGTCTAGCCAGTGCCTAGACAGTGTCTAGCCAGTGCCTAGACAGTGTCTAGCCAGTGCCTAGACAGTGTCTAGCCAGTGCCTAGACCGTGTCTAGCCAGTGCCTAGACAGTGTCTAGCCAGTGCCTAGACCGTGTCTAGCCAGTGCCTAGACAGTGTCTAGCCAGTGCCTAGACCGTGTCTAGCCAGTGCCTAGACAGTGTCTAGCCAGTGCCTAGACAGTGTCTAGCCAGTGCCTAGCCAGTGCCTAGCCAGTGCCTAGCCTGTGCCTAGCCAGTGCCTAGCCAGTGCCTAGCCTGTGCCTAGCCAGTGCCTAGCCAGTGCCTAGCCAGTGCCTAGCCAGTGCCTAGCCAGTGTCTAGCCAGTGCCTAGCCAGTGCCTAGCCAGTGTCTAGCCTATGCCTAGCCAGTGTCTAGCCTATGCCTAGCCAGTGTCTAGCCAGAGCCAAGCCAGTGTCTAGCCAGTGCCTAGCCTTTGCCTAGCCAGTGCCTAGCCAGTGTCTAGCCTGTGCACAGCCAGTGTCTAGCCTGTGCCTAGCCAGTGTCTAGCCTGTGCCTAGACAGTGTCTAGCCTGTGCATAGCAAGTGTCTAGCCAGTGCCTAGCCAGTGCTTAGCCTTTTCCTAGCCAGTGCCTAGCCAGTGTCTAGCCAGTGCCTACAAAGTGTCTAGCCAGTGCCTAGCCAGTGTCTAACCTTTGCCTAGCCAGTGCCTAGCCAGTGTCTAGCCTGTGCACAGCCAGTGTCTAGCCAGTGCCTAGCCAGTGTCTAGCCTGTGCACAGCCAGTGTCTAGCCTGTGCCTAGCCAGTGTCTAGCCTGTGCACAGCCAGTGTCTAGCCTGTGCATAGCCAGTGTGTAGCCAGTGCCTAGACAGTGTCTAGCCAGTGCCTAGACAGTGTCTAGCCTGTGCATAGCCAGTGTCTAGCCAGTGCCTAGACCATGTCTAGCCAGTGCCTAGACAGTGTCTAGCCAGTGCCTAGCCAGTGCCTAGCCTGTGCCTAGCCAGTGCCTTGCCTGTGCCTAGCCAGTGCCTAGCCTGTGCCTAGCCAGTGCCTAGACAGTGTCTAGCCTTTGCCTAGCCAGTGCCTAGACAGTGTCTAGCCTTTGCCTAGCCAGTGCCTAGCCAGTGCCTAGACAGTGTCTTGCCAGTGCCTAGACAGTGTCCAGCCATTGTCTAGACAGTGTCTAGCCTGTGCATAGCCAGTGTCTAGCCAGTGTCTAGCCTTTGCCTTGCCATTGCCTAGCCTTTGCCTAGCCATTGCCTAGCCTTTTCCTAGCCAGTGCCTAGCCAGTGTCTAGCCAGTGCCTAGCCAGTGTCTAGCCAGAGCCTAGAAAGTGTCTAGCCAGTGTCTAGCCAGTGCCTAGCCAGTGTCTAGCCAGTGCCTAGGCAGTGTCTAGCCTTTGCCTAGCCAGTGCCTAGCCAGTGCCTAGACAGTGTCTAGCCAGTGCCTAGACCGTGTCTAGCCAGAGCCTAGACAGTGTCTAGCCAGTGCCTAGACAGTGTCTAGCCAGTGCCTAGACAGTGTCTAGCCAGTGCCTAGCCAGTGCCTAGCCAGTGCCTAGCCAGTGCCTAGCCTGTGCCTAGCCAGTGCCTAGCCTGTGCCTAGCCAGTGCCTAGCCTGTGCCTAGCCAGTGCCTATCCTGTGCCTAGCCAGTGCCTAGCCTGTGCCTAGCCAGTGCCTAGCCAGTGTCTAGCCAGTGCCTAGCCAGTGTCTAGCCAGTGCCTAGCCTGTGCCTAGCCAGTGCCTAGCCAGTGTCTAGCCAGTGCCTAGCCAGTGCCTAGCCAGTGCCTAGCCAGTGTCTAGCCAGTGCCTAGCCAGTGTCTAGCCAGTGCCTAGCCAGTGTCTAGCCAGTGCCTAGCCAGTGTCTAGCCAGTGCCTAGCCAGTGTCTAGCCTGTGCATAGCCAGTGTCTTGCCAGTGCCTAGCCAGTGTCTAGCCAGTGCCTAGCCAGTGTCTAGCCTTTGCCTAGCCAGGGCCTAGCCAGTGTCTAGCCTGTGCACAGCCAGTGTCTAGCCTGTGCCAAGCCAGTGTCTAGCCTGTGCATAGCCAGTGTCTAGCCTGTGCATAGCCAGTGTCTAGCCAGTAACTAGCCAGTGTCTCGCCAGTGTCTAGCCAGTGTCTTGCCACTGCCTAGCCACTGCATAGCCACGGCCTAGCCAGTGTCTAGCCAGTGCCTAGCCAGTATCTAGCCTTTGCCTAGCCAGTGCCTAGCCAGTGTCTAGCCTGTGCATAGCCAGTGTCTAGCCAGTCCCTAGCCAGTGTCTAGCCTTTGCCTAGCCAGGGCCTAGCCAGTGTCTAGCCTGTGCACAGCCAGGGCCTAGCCAGTGTCTAGCCTGTGCACAGCCAGTGTCTAGCCAGTGCCTAGCCAGTGTCTAGCCAGTGCCTAGCCAGTGCCTAGCCAGTGCCTAGCCAGTGCCTAGCCAGTGTCTAGCCAGTGCCTAGCCAGTGTCTAGCCAGTGCCTAGCCAGTGCCTAGCCAGTGTCTAGCCAGTGCCTAGCCAGTGTCTAGCCAGAGCCTAGCCAGTGTCTAGCCAGTGCCTAGCCAGTGTCTAGCCTTTGCCTAGCCAGTGCCTAGCCAGTGTCTAGCCTGTGCACAGCCAGTGTCTAGCCTGTGCCTAGCCAGTGTCTAGCATGTGCCTAGACAGTGTCTAGCCTGTGCATAGCAAGTGTCTAGCCAGTGCCTAGCCAGTGCCTAGCCTTTTCCTAGCCAGTGCCTAGCCAGTGTCTAGCCAGTGCCTAGCCAGTGTCTAGCCAGTGCCTAGTCAGTGTCTAGCAAGTGCCTAGCCAGTGTCTAGCCAGTGCCTAGCCAGTGTCTAGCCTGTGCCTAGCCAGTGTCTAGCCTGTGCCTAGCCAGTGTCTAGCCTGTGCATAGCCAGGGCCTAGCCAGTGTCTAGCCTGTGCACAGCCAGTGTCTAGCCTGTGCCTAGACAGTGTCTAGCCTGTGCATAGCCAGTGTCTAGCCAGTGCCTAGACAGTGTCTAGCCAGTGCCTAGACAGTGTCTAGCCAGTGCCTAGACAGTGTCTAGCCAGTGCCTAGACAGTGTCTAGCCAGTGCCTAGACAGTGTCTAGCCAGTGCCTAGCCAGTGCCTAGCCTGTGCCTAACCAGTGTCTAGCCAGTGCCTAGGCAGTGTCTAGCCAGTGCCTAGCCAGTGTCTAGCCAGTGCCTAGCCAGTGTCTAGCCAGTGCCTAGCCAGTGTCTAGCCAGTGTCTAGCCAGAGCCTAGCCAGTGTCTAGCCTTTGCCTAGCCAGTGTCTAGCCTTTGCCTAGCCAGTGTCTAGCCAGAGAATAGCCAGTGTCTAGCCAGAGCCTAGCCAGTGTCTAGCCAGTGCCTAGCCAGTTTCTAGCCTTTGCCTAGCCAGTGCCTAGCCAGTGTCTAGCCTGTGCACAGCCAGTGTCTAGCCTGTGCCTAGCCAGTGTCTAGCCTGTGCCTAGACAGTGTCAAGCCTGTGCATAGCAAGTGTCTAGCCTGTGCATAGCCAGTGTCTAGCCTGTGCATAGCCAGGGCCTAGCCAGTGTCTAGCCTGTGCACAGCCAGTGTCTAGCCTGTGCCTAGCCAGTGTCTAGCCTGTGCATAGCCAGTGTCTAGCCTGTGCCTAGACAGTGTCTAGCCTGTGCATAGCCAGTGTCTAGCCAGTGCCTAGACAGTGTCTAGCCAGTGCCTAGACAGTGTCTAGCCAGTGCCTAGCCAGTGCCTAGCCTGTACCTAGCCAGTGTCTAGCCAGTGCCTAGCCAGTGTCTAGCCAGTGCCTAGCCAGTGTCTAGCCAGTGCCTAGCCAGTGTTTAGCCAGTGCCTAGCCGGTGTCTAACCAGTGCCTAGCCAGTGTCTAGCCAGTACCTAGCCAGTGTCTAGCCAGTGCCTAGCCGGTGTCTAACCAGTGCCTAGCCAGTGTCTAGCCAGTACCTAGCCAGTGCCTAGCCAGTGTCTAGCCAGTGCCTAGCCAGTATATAGCCTTTGCCTAGCCATTGCCTAGCCCTTGCCTAGCCATTGCCTAGCCTTTTCCTAGCCAGTGCCTAGCCAGTGTCTAGCCAGTGCCTAGCCAGTGTCTAGCCAGTGCCTAGCCAGTGTCTAGCCAGTGCCTAGCCAGTGTCTAGCCAGTGCCTAGCCAGTGCCTAGCCAGTGCCTAGCCAGTGCCTAGCCAGTGTCTAGCCAGTGCCTAGCCAGTGCCTAGCTTGTGCCTAGCTTGTGGCTAGCCAGTGTCTAGCCTGTGTCTAGCCTGTGTCTAGCCTGTGTCTAGCCTGTGTCTAGCCTGTGTCTAGCCTGTGTCTAGCCTGTGTCTAGCCTGTGTCTAGCCTGTGTCTAGCCTGTGTCTAGCCTGTGTCTAGCCTGTGTCTAGCCAGTGTCTAGCCTGTGTCTAGCCTGTGTCTAGCCCGTGTCTAGCCAGTGTCTAGCCTGTGCACAGCCAGAGTCTAGCCTGTGCCTAGCCAGTGTATAGCCTCTGTCTAGCCTGTGTATAGCCTCTGTCTAGCCTGTGTCTAGCCTGTGCCTAGCCTGTGCCTAGCCTGTGCCTAGCCTGTGTGCCAAGCCTGTGTCTAGCCTGTGTCTAGCCTGTGTCTAACCTGTGTCTAGCCTGTGTCTAGCCTGTGTCTAGCCTGTGTCTAGCCTGTGTCTAGCCTGTGTCTAGCCTGTGTCTAGCCTGTGTTTAGCCTGTGTCTAGCCTGTGTCTAGCCTGTGTCTGGCCTAGCCTGTGTCTAGCCTGTGTCTAGCCTGTGTCTAGCCTGTGTCTAGCCTGTGTCTAGCCTGTGTCTAGCCTGTGTCTAGCCTGTGTCTAGCCTGTGTCTAGCCTGTGTCTAGCCTGTGTCTAGCCTGTGTCTAGCCTGTGTCTAGCCTGTGTCTAGCCTGTGTCTAGCCTGTGTTTAGCCTGTGTCTAGCCTGTGTCTAGCCTGTGTCTAGCCCGTGTCTAGCCTGTGTCTAGCCTGTGTCTAGCCTGTGTCTAGCCTGTGCCTGGCTTGTGCCTAGCTTGTGGCTAGCCTGTGTCTAGCCTGTGTCTGGCCTGTGTCTAGCCTGTGTCTAGCCTGTGTCTAGCCTGTGTCTAGCCTGTGTCTAGCCTGTGTCTAGCCTGTGTCTAGCCCGTGTCTAGCCTGTGTCTAGCCTGTGTCTAGCCTGTGTCTAGCCTGTGCCTGGCTTGTGCCTAGCTTGTGGCTAGCCTGTGTCTAGCCTGTGTCTAGCGTGTGCCTAGCTTGTGCCTAGCCTGTGCCTTGCCAGTGTCTAGCCTTTGTCTAGCCTGTGCATAGCCAGAGTCTAGCCAGTGTATAGCCAGAGTCTAGCCTGTGTCTAGTCTGTGTCTAGCCTGTGTCTAGCCTGTGTCTAGCCTGTGTCTAGCCTGTGTCTAGCCTGTGTCTAGCCTGTGTCTAGCCTGTGTCTGGCCTGTGTCTAGCCTGTGTCTAACCTGTGTCTAGCCTGTGTCTAGCCTATGTCTAACCTGTGTCTAGCCTGTGTCTAGCTTGTCTCTAGCTTGTGTCTAGCCTGTGTCTAGCCTGTGTCTAGCCTGTGTCTAGGCTGTGTCTAGCCTGTGCCTAGCTTGTGCCTAGCTTGTGGCTAGCCTGTGTCTAGCCTGTGTCTAGCCTGTGTCTAGCCTGTGTCTAGCGTGTGCCTAGCTTGTGCCTAGCTTGTGGCTAGCCTACGTGTAGCCTGTGTCTAGCCTGTGTCTAGCCTGTGTCTAGCCTGTGTCTAGCCTGTGTCTAGCCTGTGTCTAGCCTGTGTCTAGCCTGTGTCTAGCCTGTGTCTAGCCTGTGTCTAGCCTGTGTCTAGCCTGTGTCTAGCCTGTGTCTAGCCTGTGTATAGCCTGTGTCTAGCCTGTGTCTAGCCTGTGTCTAGCCTGTGTATAGCCTGTGTCTAGCCTGTGTCTAGCCTGTGTCTAGCCTGTGTCTAACCTGTGTCTAGCCTGTGTCTAGCCTCTGCCTAGCCTGTAGCTAGCCTGTACCTAGCCAGTGCCTAGCCAGTGCCTAGCCTGTACCTAGCCTGTACCTAGCCAGTGCCTAGCCAGTGCCTAGCCTGTACCTAGCCTGTGCTTAGCCAGTGTCTAGCCTGTACCCAGCCAGTGTCTAGCCTGTGCCTAGCCAGTGTATAGCCTGTGCCTAGCCAGTGTCAAGCCTGTACCTAGCCAGTTTCTAGCCTGTGTCTAGCCTGTGCTTAGCCTGTGTCTAGTCTGTGCCAAGACAGTGTGTAGCCTGTGCCTAGCCAGTGTCTAGCCTGTGTTTAGCCTGTGCCTTGCCTGTGACTGGCATGTGCATAGCCCCTGCCTAGCCAGTGTCTAGCCTGTGTCAAGCCTGTGCCTTGCCTGAGACTGGCATGTGCATAGCGTGTTCCGATCCAGTGTCTAGCCTGTGTCTAGCCTGTGCCTAGCCTGTGTCTAGCCTGTGTCTAGCCTGTGTCTAGCCTGTGTCTAGCCTAAGTCTAGCCTGTGCCTAGCCTGTGTCTAGCCAGTGTTTAGCCTCTGTCTAGCCTGTGTCTAGACTGTGTCTAGCCTGTGTCTAGCCTGTGTCAAGCCTGTGTTTAGACTGTGTCTAGCCTGTGTCTAGCCTGTGTCTAGCCTTTGTTTAGCCTGTGTCTAGCCTGTGCCTTGCCTGAGACTAACATGTGGATAGCGTGTGCCTAGCCAGTGTCTAGCCAGTGCCTAGCCTGTGCCTAGCCAGTGTCTAGCCTTTGTCTAGCTTGTGCATTGCCAGAGTCTAGCCTGTGTCTAGCCTGTGTCTAGCCTGTGTCTAGCCTGTGCCTAGCTTGTGCCTAGCTTGTGGCTAGCCTGTGTCTAGCCTGTGTCTAGCCTGTGTCTAGCCTGTGTCTAGCCTGTGTCTGGCCTTTGTCTAGCCTGTGTCTAGCCTGTGTCTAGCCTGTGTCTAGCCTGTGTCTAGCCTGTGTCTAGCCTGTGTCTAGCCTGTGTCTAGCCTGTGTCTAGCCTGTGTCTAGCCTGTGTCTAGCCTGTGTCTAGCCTGTGTCAAGCCTGTGTCTAGCCTGTGTATAGCCTGTGCCTAGCTTGTGCCTAGCTTGTGGCTAGCCTGTGTCTAGCCTGTGTCTAGCCTGTGTCTAGCCTGTGTCTAGCCTGTGTCTAGCCTGTGTCTAGCCTGTGTCTAGCCTGTGTCTAGCCTGTGTCTAGCCTGTGTCTAGCCTGTGTCTAGCCTGTGTCTAGCGTGTGCCTAGCTTGTGCCTAGCTTGTGGCTAGCCTGTGTGTAGCCTGTGTCTAGCCTGTTTCTAGCCTGTGTCTAGCCTGTGTCTAGCCTGTGTCTAGCCTGTGTCTAGCCTGTTTCTAGCCTGTGTCTAGCCTGTGTCTAGCCTGTGTCTAGCCTCTGCCTAGCCTGTGTCTAGCCTGTGTCTAGCCTGTGTCTAGCCTGTGTCTAGCCTGTGTCTAGCCTGTGTCTAGCCTGTATCTAGCCTGTGTCTAGCCTGTGTCTAGCCTGTGTCTAGCATCTGCCTAGCCTGTACCTAGCCTGTACCTTGCCAGTGCCTAGCCAGTGCCTAGCCTGTACCTAGCCTGTACCTAGCCAGTGCCTAGCCAGTGTCTAGCCTGTACCTAGGCTGTGCTTAGCCAGTGTCGAGCCTGTACCCAGCCAGTGTCTAGCCTGTGCCTAGCCAGTGTCTAGCCTGTGCCTAGGCAGTGTCTAGCCTGTGCCTAGCCAGTGTCAAGCCTGTACCTAGCCAGTTTCTAGCCTGTGTCTTGCCTGTGCTTAGCCAGTGTCTAGTCTGTGCCAAGCCAGTGCCTAGCTTGTGCATAGCCAGAGTCTAGCCAGTGTATAGCCTCTGTCTAGACTGTGTCTAGCCTGTGTCTAGCCTGTGCCTAGCCCGTGTCTAGCCTGTGTCTAGCCTGTGTCTAGCCTGTGTCTAGCCTGTGTCTAGCCTGTGTCTAGCCTGTGTCTAGCCTGTGTCTAGCCTGTGTCTAGCCTGTGTCTAGCCTGTGTCTAGCCTGTGTCTAGCCTGTGTCTAGCCTGTGTCTAGCCTGTGTCTAGCCTGTGTCTAGCCTGTGCCTAGCTTGTGCCTAGCTTGTGGCTAGCCTGTGTCTAGCCTTTGTCTAGCCTGTGTCTAGCCTGTCTCTAGCCTGTGTCTAGCCTGTGTCTAGCCTGTGTCTAGCCTGTGTCTAGCCTGTGTCTAGCCTGTGTCTAGCCTGTGTCTAGCCTGTGTCTAGCATGTGTCTAGCCTGTGTCTAGCCTGTGTCTAGCCTGTGTCTAGCCTGTGTCTAGCCTGTGTCTAGCCTGTGCCTAGCTTGTGCCTAGCTTTTGGTTAGCCTGTGTCTAGCCTGTGTCTAGCCTGTGTCTAGCCTGTGTCTAGCCTGTGTCTAGCCTGTGTCTAGCGTGTGCCTAGCTTGTGCCTAGCTTGTGGCTAGCCTGTGTGTAGCTTGTGTCTAGCCTGTTTCTAGCCTGTGTCTAGCCTGTTTCTAGCCTGTGTCTAGCCTGTGTCTACCCTGTGTCTAGCATGTGTCTTGCCTGTGTCTAGCCTGTGTCTAGCCTGTGTCTAGCCTGTGTCTAGCCTGTTTCTAGCCTGTGTCTAGCCTGTGTCTAGCCTGTGTCTAGCCTGTGTCTACCCTGTGTCTAGCCTGTGTCTAGCCTGTGTCTAGCCTGTGTCTAGCCTCTGCCTAGCCTGTACCTAGCCTGTACCTAGCCAGTGCCTAGCCAGTGCCTAGCCAGTGCCTAGCCAGTGCCTAGCCTGTACCTAGCCTGTACCTAGCCAGTGCCTAGCCAGTGTCTAGCCTGTACCTAGCCTGTGCTTAGCCAGTGTCTAGCCTGTACCCAGCCAGTGTCTAGCCTGTGCCTAGCCAGTGTCTAGCCTGTGCCTAGCCAGTGTCTAGCCTGTGCCTAGCCAGTGTCAAGCCTGTACCTAGCCAGTTTCTAGCCTGTGTCTTGCCTGTGCTTAGCCAGTGTCTAGTCTGTGCCAAGCCAGTGTGTAGCCTGTGCCTAGCCAGTGTCTAGCCTGTGTATAGCCTGTGCCTTGCCTGTGACTGGCATGTGCATAGCCTGTGCCTAGCCAGTGTCTAGCCTGTGTCAAGCCTGTGCCTTGCCTGAGACTGGCATGTGCAAAGCGTGTTCCGAGCCAGTGTCTAGCCAGTGCCTAACCTGTGCCTAGCCAGTGCCTAGCCTGTGCCTAGCCAGTGTTTAGCCTTTGTCTAGACAGTGTCTAGCCTTTGTCTACCCTGTGCATAGCTAGAGTCTAGCCTGTACCTAGCCAGTGCCTAGCCTGTACCTAGCCAGTGCCTAGACTGTACCTAGCCAGTGCTTAGCCTGTACCTAGCCAGTGTCTAGCCTGTGTCTAACCTGTGTCTAGCCAGTGTCTAGCCTGTGCCTAGCCATTGTCTAGCCTGTGTCTAACCTGTGTCTAGCCTGTGTCTAGCCTGTGTCTAGCCTGTGTCTAGCCTGTGCCTAGCCTGTGTCTAGCCTGTGTCTAGCCTGTGTCTAGTCTGTGTCTAGACTGTGTCTAGCCTGTGTCTAGCCTGTGTCTAGCCTGTGTCTAGCCTGTGTCTAGCCTGTGTCTAGCCTGTGTCTAGCCTGTGTCTAGCCTGTGTCCAGCCTGTGTCTAGCCTGTGTCTAGCCGTTGTTTAGCCTGTGTCTAGCCTGTGCCTTGCCTTAGACTAACATGTGGATAGCGTGTGCCTAGCCAGTGTCTAGCCAGTGCCTAGCCTGTGTCTAGCCGTTGTTTAGCCTGTGTCTAGCCTGTGCCTTGCCTGAGACTAACATGTGGATAGCGTGTGTCTAGCCTGTGTCTAGCCTGTGTCTAGCCTGTGTCTAGCATGTGTCTAGCCTGTGTCTAGCCTGTGTCTAGCCTGTGTCTAGCCTGTGTCTAGCCTGTGTCTAGCCTGTGTCTAGCCTGTGTCTAGCCTGTGTCTAGCCTATGTCTAGCCTATGTCTAGCCTGTGTCTAGCCTGTGTCTAGCCTGTGTCTAGCCTGTGCCTAGCTTGTGTCTAGCCTGTGCCTAGCTTGTGCCTAGCTTGTGGCTAGCCTGTGTCTAGCCTATGTCTAGCCTGTGTTTAGCCTGTGTTTACCCTGTGTCTAGCCTGTGTCTACCCTGTGTCTAGCCTGTGTCTAGCCTGTCTCTAGCCTGTGTCTAGCCTGTGTCTAGCCTGTGTCTAGCCTGTGTCTAGCATGTGTCTAGCCTGTGTCTAGCCTGTGTCTAGCCTGTGTCTAGCCTGTGTCTAGCCTGTGTCTAGCCTGTGTCTATCCTGTGTCTAGCCTGTGTCTAGCCTGTGTCTAGCCTGTGTCTAGCCTGTGTCTAGTCTGTGTCTAGACTGTGTCTAGCCTGTGTCTAGCCTGTGTCTAGCCTGTGTCTAGCCTGTGTCTAGCCTGTGTCTAGCCTGTGTCTAGCCTGTGTCCAGCCTGTGTCTAGCCTGTGTCTAGCCTGTGTCTAGCCGTTGTTTAGCCTGTGTCTAGCCTGTGCCTTGCCTGAGACTAACATGTGGATAGCGTGTGCCTAGCCAGTGTCTAGCCAGTGCCTAGCCTGTGCCTAGCCAGTGTCTAGCCTTTGTCTAGCTTGTGCATAGCCAGAGTCTAGCCAGTGTATAGCCTCTGTCTAGCCTGTGTCTAGCCTGTGTCTAGCCTGTGTCTAGCCTGTGTCTAGCCTGTGTCTAGCCTGTGTCTAGCCTCTGCCTAGCCTGTACCTAGCCTGTACCTAGCCAGTGCCTAGCCAGTGCCTAGCCTGTACCTAGCCTGAACCTAGCCAGTGCCTAGCCAGTGTCTAGCCTGTACCTAGCCTGTGCTTAGCCAGTGTCTAGCCTGTACCCAGCCAGTGTCTAGCCTGTGCCTAGCCAGTGTCTAGCCTGTGCCTAGCCAGTGTCTAGCCTGTGCCTAGCCAGTGTCTAGCCTGTGCCTAGCCAGTGTCAAGCCTGTACCTAGCCAGTTTTTAGCCTGTGTCTTGCCTGTGCTTAGCCAGTGTCTAGTCTGTGCCAAGCCAGTGTCTAGCCTGTGCCTAGCCAGTGTCTAGCCTGTGTATAGCCTGTGCCTTGCCTGTGACTGGCATGTGCATAGCCTGTGCCTAGCCAGTGTCTAGCCTGTGTCAAGCCTGTGCCTTGCCTGAGACTGGCATGTGCATAGCGTGTTCCGAGCCAGTGTCTAGCCAGTGCCTAACCTGTGCCTAGCCAGTGCCTAACCTGTGCCTAGCCAGTGCCTAGCCAGTGTCTAGCCTTTATCTAGCCAGTGTCTAGCCTTTGTCTACCCTGTGCGTAGCTAGAGTCTAGCCTGTACCTAGCCAGTGCCTAGCCTGTACCTAGCCAGTGCCTAGACTGTACCTAGCCAGTGCTTAGCCTTTACCTAGCCAGTGTCTAGCCTGTGCCTAGCCATTGTCTAGCCTGTGTCTAACCTGTGTCTAGCCAGTGTCTAGCCTGTGCTTAGCCATTGTCTAGCCTGTGTCTAACCTGTGTCTAGCCTGTGTCTAGCCTGTGTCTAGCCTGTGTCTAGCCTGTGTCTAGCCTGTGTCTAGCCTGTGTCTAGCCTGTGTCTAGCCTGTGTCTAGCCTGTGTCTAGCCTGTGTCTAGCCTGTGTCTAGCCTGTGTCTAGCCTGTGTCTAGCCTGTGTCTAGCCTGTGTCTTGCCTGTGTCTTGCCTGTGTCTAGCCTGTGTCTAGCCTCTGTCTAGCCTGTGTCTAGCCTCTGTCTAGCCTGTGTCTAGCCTGTGTCTAGCCTGTGTCTAGCCTGTGTCTAGCCTGTGTCTAGCCTGTGTCTAGCCTGTGTCTAGCCTCTGCCTAGCCTGTACCTAGCCTGTACCTAGCCAGTGCCTAGCCAGTGCCTAGCCTGTACCTAGCCTGTACCTAGCCAGTGCCTAGCCAGTGTCTAGCCTGTACCTAGCCTGTGCTTAGCCAGTGTCTAGCCTGTACCCAGCCAGTGTCTAGCCTGTGCCTAGCCAGTGTCTAGCCTGTGCCTAGCCAGTGCTTAGCCTGTGCCTAGCCAGTGTCTAGCCTGTGCCTAGCCAGTGTCTAGCCTGTGCCTAGCCAGTGTCAAGCCTGTACCTAGCCAGTTTCTAGCCTGTGTCTTGCCTGTGCTAAGCCAGTGTCTAGTCTGTGCCAAGCCAGTGTCTAGCCTGTGCCTAGCCAGTGTCTAGCCTGTGTATAGCCTGTGTCTAGCCGTTGTTTAGCCTGTGTCTAGCCTGTGCCTTGCCTGAGACTAACATGTGGATAGCGTGTGCCTAGCCAGTGTCTAGCCAGTGCCTAGCCTGTGTCTAGCCGTTGTTTAGCCTGTGTCTAGCCTGTGCCTTGCCTGAGACTAACATGTGGATAGCGTGTGTCTAGCCTGTGTCTAGCCTGTGTCTAGCCTGTGTCTAGCATGTGTCTAGCCTGTGTCTAGCCTGTGTCTAGCCTGTGCCTTGCCTGTGACTGGCATGTGCATAGCCTGTGCCTAGCCAGTGTCTAGCCTGTGTCAAGCCTGTGCCTTGCCTGAGACTGGCATATGCAAAGCGTGTTCCGAGCCAGTGTCTAGCCAGTGCCTAACCTGTGCCTAGCCAGTGCCTAGCCTGTGCCTAGCCAGTGTTTAGCCTTTGTCTAGCCAGTGTCTAGCCTTTGTCTACCCTGTGCATAGCTAGAGTCTAGCCTGTACCTAGCCAGTGCCTAGCCTGTACCTAGCCAGTGCCTAGACTGTACCTAGCCAGTGCTTAGCCTGTACCTAGCCAGTGTCTAGCCTGTCTCTAACCTGTGTCTAGCCAGTGTCTAGCCTGTGCCTAGCCATTGTCTAGCCTGTGTCTAACCTGTGTCTAGCCTGTGTCTAGCCTGTGTCTAGCCTGTGTCTAGCCTGTATCTAGCCTGTGCCTAGCCTGTGTCTAGCCTGGGTCTAGCCTGTGTCTAGCCTGTGTCTAGCCTGTATGTAGCCTGTGTCTAGCCTGTGTCTAGCCTCTGCCTAGCCTGTACCTAGCCTGTACCTAGCCAGTGCCTAGCCAGTGCCTAGCCTGTACCTAGCCTGAACCTAGCCAGTGCCTAGCCAGTGTCTAGCCTGTACCTAGCCTGTGCTTAGCCAGTGTCTAGCCTGTGCTTAGCCAGTGTCTAGCCTGTACCCAGCCAGTGTCTAGCCTGTGCCTAGCCAGTGTCTAGCCTGTGCCTAGCCAGTGTCTAGCCTGTGCCTAGCCAGTGTCTAGCCAGTGTCTAGCCTGTGCCTAGCCAGGGTCTAGCCTGTGCCTAGCCAGTGTCAAGCCTGTACCTAGCCAGTTTCTAGCCTGTGTCTTGCCTGTGCTTAGCCAGTGTCTAGTCTGTGCCAAGCCAGTGTCTAGCCTGTGCCTAGCCAGTGTCTAGCCTGTGTATAGCCTGTGCCTTGCCTGTGACTGGCATGTGCATAGCCTGTGCCTAGCCAGTGTCTAGCCTGTGTCAAGCCTGTGCCTTGCCTGAGACTGGCATGTGCATAGCGTGTTCCGAGCCAGTGTCTAGCCAGTGCCTAACCTGTGCCTAGCCAGTGCCTAACCTGTGCCTAGCCAGTGCCTAGCCAGTGTCTAGCCTTTGTCTAGCCAGTGTCTAGCCTTTGTCTACCCTGTGCATAGCTAGAGTCTAGCCTGTACCTAGCCAGTGCCTAGCCTGTACCTAGCCAGTGCCTAGACTGTACCTAGCCAGTGCTTAGCGTTTACCTAGCCTGTGTCTAACCTGTGTCTAGCCAGTGTCTAGCCTGTGCCTAGCCATTGTCTAGCCTGTGTCTAACCTGTGTCTAGCCTGTGTCTAGCCTGTGTCTAGCCTGTGTCTAGCCTGTGTCTAGCCTGTGTCTAGCCTGTGTCTAGCCTGTGTCTAGCCTGTGTCTAGCCTGTGTCTAGCCTGTGTCTAGCCTGTGTCTAGCCTGTGTCTAGCCTGTGTCTAGCCTGTGCCCAGCCTGTGTCTAGCCTGTGTCTAGCCTGTGTCTAGTCTGTGTCTAGACTGTGTCTAGCCTGTGTCTAGCCTGTGTCTAGCCTGTGTCTTGCCTGTGTCTAGCCTGTGTCTAGCCTGTGTCTAGCCTGAACCTAGCCAGTGCCTAGCCAGTGTCTAGCCTGTACCTAGCCTGTGCTTAGCCAGTGTCTAGCCTGTACCCAGCCAGTGTCTAGCCTGTACCCAGCCAGTGTCTAGCCTGTACCCAGCCAGTGTCTAGCCTGTGCCTAGCCAGTGTCTAGCCTGTGCCTAGCCAGTGTCTAGCCTGTGCCTAGCCAGTGTCAAGCCTGTACCTAGCCAGTTTCTAGCCTGTGTCTTGCCTGTGCTTAGCCAGTGTCTAGTCTGTGCCAAGCCAGTGTCTAGCCTGTGCCTAGCCAGTGTCTAGCCTGTGTATAGCCTGTGCCTTGCCTGTGACTGGCATGTGCATAGCCTGTGCCTAGCCAGTGTCTAGCCTGTGTCAAGCCTGTGCCTTGCCTGAGACTGGCATGTGCATAGCGTGTTCCGAGCCAGTGTCTAGCCAGTGCCTAACCTGTGCCTAGCCAGTGCCTAGCCTGTGCCTAGCCAGTGCCTAGCCAGTGTCTAGCCTTTGTCTAGCCAGTGTCTAGCCTTTGTCTACCCTGTGCATAGCTAGAGTCTAGCCTGTACCTAGCCAGTGCCTAGCCTGTACCTAGCCAGTGCCTAGACTGTACCTAGCCAGTGCTTAGCGTTTACCTAGCCTGTGTCTAACCTGTGTCTAGCCAGTGTCTAGCCTGTGCCTAGCCATTGTCTAGCCTGTGTCTAACCTGTGTCTAGCCTGTGTCTAGCCTGTGTCTAGCCTGTGTCTAGCCTGTGTCTAGCCTGTGTCTAGCCTGTGTCTAGCCTGTGTCTAGCCTGTGTCTAGCCTGTGTCTAGCCTGTGTCTAGCCTGTGTCTAGCCTGTGTCTAGCCTGTGCCCAGCCTGTGTCTAGCCTGTGTCTAGCCTGTGTCTAGTCTGTGTCTAGACTGTGTCTAGCCTGTGTCTAGCCTGTGTCTAGCCTGTGTCTTGCCTGTGTCTATCCTGTGTCTAGCCTGTGTCTAGCCTGTGTCTAGCCTGTGTCTAGCCTGAACCTAGCCAGTGCCTAGCCAGTGTCTAGCCTGTACCTAGCCTGTGCTTAGCCAGTGTCTAGCCTGTACCCAGCCAGTGTCTAGCCTGTACCCAGCCAGTGTCTAGCCTGTGCCTAGCCAGTGTCTAGCCTGTGCCTAGCCAGTGTCTAGCCTCTGTCTAGTCTGTGTCTAGACTGTGTCTAGCCTGTGTCTAGCCTGTGTCTAGCCTGTGTCTTGCCTGTGTCCAGCCTGTGTCTAGCCTGTGTCTAGCCTGAACCTAGCCAGTGCCTAGCCAGTGTCTAGCCTGTACCTAGCCTGTGCTTAGCCAGTGTCTAGCCTGTACCCAGCCAGTGTCTAGCCTGTACCCAGCCAGTGTCTAGCCTGTGCCTAGCCAGTGTCTACCCTGTGCATAGCTAGAGTCTAGCCTGTACCTAGCCAGTGCCTAGCCTGTACCTAGCCAGTGCCTAGACTGTACCTAGCCAGTGCTTAGCCTGTACCTAGCCAGTGTCTAGCCTTTGTCTAGCTTGTGCATAGCCAGAGTCTAGCCAGTGTATAGCCTGTGTCTAGCCTGTGTCTAGCCTGTGTCTAGCCTGTGTCTAGCCTGTGTCTAGCCTGTGTCTAGCCTGTGTCTAACCTGTGTCTAGCATGTGTCGAGCCTGTGTCTAGCTTGAGACTGGCATGTGCATAGCGTGTTCCGAGCCAGTGTCTAGCCAGTGCCTAACCTGTGCCTAGCCAGTGCCTAACCTGTGCCTAGCCAGTGCCTAGCCAGTGTCTAGCCTTTGTCTAGCCAGTGTCTAGCCTTTGTCTACCCTGTGCATAGCTAGAGTCTAGCCTGTACCTAGCCAGTGCCTAGCCTGTACCTAGCCAGTGCCTAGACTGTACCTAGCCAGTGCTTAGCCTTTACCTAGCCAGTGTCTAGCCTGTGCCTAGCCATTGTCTAGCCTGTGTCTAACCTGTATCTAGCCAGTGTCTAGCCTGTGCCTAGCCATTGTCTAGCCTGTGTCTAACCTGTGTCTAGCCTGTGTCTAGCCTGTGTCTAGCCTGTGTCTAGCCTGTGTCTAGCCTGTGTCTAGCCTGTGTCTAGCCTGTGTCTAGCCTGTGTCTAGCCTGTGTCTAGCCTGTGTCTAGCCTGTGTCTAGCCTGTGTCTAGCCTGTGTCTAGCCTGTGTCTAGCCTGTGTCTAGCCTGTGTCTAGCCTGTGTCTAGCCAGTGTCTAGCCTGTGCCTAGCCTGTGTCTAGCCTGTGTCTAGTCTGTGTCTAGACTGTGTCTAGCCTGTGTCTAGCCTGTGTCTAGCCTGTGTTTTGCCTGTGTCTAGCCTGTGTCTAGCCTGTGTCTAGCCTGTGTCTAGCCTGTGTCTAGCCTGTGTCTAGCCGTTGTTTAACCTGTGTCTAGCCTGTGCCTTGCCTGAGACTAACATGTGGATAGCGTGTGCCTAGCCAGTGTCTAGCCAGTGCCTAGCCTGTGCCTAGCCAGTGTCTAGCCTTTGTCTAGCTTGTGCATAGCCAGAGTCTAGCCAGTGTATAGCCTCTGTCTAGCCTGTGTCTAGCCTGTGTCTAGCCTATGTCTAGCCTGTGTCTAGCCTGTGTCTAGCCTGTGTCTAGCCTGTGTCTAACCTGTGTCTAGCATGTGTCTAGCCTGTGTCTAGCATGTGTCTAGCCTCTGTCTAGCCTGTGTCTAGCCTGTGTCTAGCCTGTGTCTAGCCTGTGTCTAGCCTGTGTCTAGCCTGTGTCTAGCCTGTGTCTAGCCTCTGCCTAGCCTGTACCTAGCCTGTACCTAGCCAGTGCCTAGCCAGTGTCTAGCCTGTACCTAGCCTGTGCTTAGCCAGTGTCTAGCCTGTACCCAGCCAGTGTCTAGCCTGTGCCTAGCCAGTGTCTAGCCTGTGCCTAGCCAGTGTCTAGCCTGTGCCTAGCCAGTGTCAAGCCTGTACCTAGACAGTTTCTAGCATGTGTCTTGCCTGTACCCAGCCAGTGTCTAGCCTGTACCCAGCCAGTGTCTAGCCTGTGCCTAGCCAGTGTCTAGCCTGTGTATAGCCTGTGCCTTGCCTGTGACTGGCATGTGCATAGCCTGTGCCTAGCCAGTGTCTAGCCTGTGTCAAGCCTGTGCCTTGCCTGAGACTGGCATGTGCATAGCGTGTTCCTAGCCAGTGTCTAGCCAGTGCCTAACCTGTGCCTAGCCAGTGCCTAGCCAGTGTCTAGCCTTTGTCTAGCCAGTGTCTAGCCTTTGTCTAGCCAGTGTCTAGCCTGTGTCTAGCCTGTGTCTAGCCTGTGTCTAGCCCGTGTCTAGCCTCTGCCTAGCCTGTACCTAGCCTGTACCTAGTCAGTGCTTAGACAGTGCCTAGCCTGTACCTAGCCTGAACCTAGCCAGTGCCTAGCCAGTGTCTAGCCTGTACCTAGCCTGTGCTTAGCCAGTGTCTATCCTGTACCCAGCCAGTGTCTAGCCTGTGCCTAGCCAGTGAGCCAGTGTATAGCCTGTGCCTTGCCTGTGACTGGCATGTGCATAGCCTGTGCCTAGCCAGTGTCTAGCCTGTGTCAAGCCTGTGCCTTGCCTGAGACTGGCATGTGCATAGCGTGTTCCGAGCCAGTGTCTAGCCAGTGCCTAACCTGTGCCTAGCCAGTGCCTAGCCAGTGTCTAGCCTTTGTCTAGCCAGTGTCTAGCCTTTGTCTAGCCAGTGTCTAGCCTGTGCCTAGCCAGTGTCTAGCCTGTGCCTAGCCAGTGTCAAGCCTGTACCTAGCCAGTTTCTAGCCTGTGTCTTGCCTGTGCTTAGCCAGTGTCTAGTCTGTGCCAAGCCAGTGTCTAGCCTGTGCCTAGCCAGTGTCTAGCCTGTGTATAGCCTGTGCCTTGCCTGTGACTGGCATGTGCATAGCCTGTGCCTAGCCAGTGTCTAGCCTGTGTCAAGCCTGTGCCTTGCCTGAGACTGGCATGTGCATAGCGTGTTCCGAGCCAGTGTCTAGCCAAAGCCTAACCTGTGCCTAGCCAGTGCCTAGCCAGTGTCTAGCCTTTGTCTAGCCAGTGTCTAGCCTTTGTCTAGCCAGTGTCTAGCCTGTGTCTAGCCTGTGTCTAGCCTGTGTCTAGCCCGTGTCTAGCCTGTGTCTAGCCTGTGTCTAGCCTGTGTCTAGCCTGTGTCTAGCCTGTGTCTAGCCTGTGTCTAGCCTGTGTCTAGCCTGTATCTAGCCTGTGTCTAGCCTGTGTCTAGCCTGTGTCTAGCCTCTGCCTAGCCTGTACCTAGCCTGTACCTAGCCAGTGCTTAGACAGTGCCTAGCCTGTACCTAGCCTGAACCTAGCCAGTGCCTAGCCAGTGTCTAGCCTGTACCTAGCCTGTGCTTAGCCAGTGTCTAGCCTGTACCCAGCCAGTGTCTAGCCTGTGCCTAGCCAGTGTCTAGCCTGTGCCTAGCCAGTGTCTAGCCTGTGCCTAGCCAGTGTCTAGTCTGTGCCAAGCCAGTGTCTAGCCTGTGCCTAGCCAGTGTCTAGCCTGTGTATAGCCTGTGCCTTGCCTGTGACTGGCATGTGCATAGCCTGTGCCTAGCCAGTGTCTAGCCTGTGTCAAGCCTGTGCCTTGCCTGAGACTGGCATGTGCATAGCGTGTTCCGAGCCAGTGTCTAGCCAGTGCCTAACCTGTGCCTAGCCAGTGCCTAACCTGTGCCTAGCCAGTGCCTAGCCAGTGTCTAGCCTTTGTCTAGCCAGTGTCTAGCCTTTGTCTAGCCAGTGTCTAGCCTTTGTCTACCCTGTGCATAGCTAGAGTCTAGCCTGTACCTAGCCAGTGCCTAGCCTGTACCTAGCCAGTGCCTAGACTGTACCTAGCCAGCGCCTAGCCTGTACCTAGCCAGTGTCTAGCCTGTGCCTAGCCATTGTCTAGCCTGTGTCTAACCTGTGTCTAGCCTGTGTCTAGCCTGTGTCTAGCCTGTCTCTAGCCTGTCTCTAGCCTGTGTCTAGCCTGTGCCCAGCCTGTGTCTAGCCTGTGTCTAGCCTGTGTCTAGCATGTGTCTAGCCTGTGTCTAGCCTGTGTCTAGCATGTGTCTAGCATGTGTCTAGCCTGTGTCTTGCCTGTGTCTAGCCTGTGTCTAGCCTGTGTCTAGCCTGTGTCTAGCCTGTGTCTATCCTGTGTTTAGCCTGTGTCTAGCCTGTGCCTTGCCTGAGACTGGCATGTGGATAGCGTGTGCCTAGCCAGTGTCTAGCCAGTGCCTAGCCTGTGCCTAGCCTTTGTCTAGCCAGTGTCTAGCCTTTGTCTAGCTTGTGCATAGCCAGAGTCTAGCCAGTGTATAGCCTCTGTCTAGCCTGTGTCTAGTCTGTGTCTAGCTTGTGCATAGCCAGAGTCTAGACAGTGTATAGCCTCTGTCTAGCCCGTGTCTAGTCTGTATCTAGCCTGTGTCTAGCCTGTGTCTAGCCTGTGTCTAGCCTGTGTATAGCCTGTGTCTACTCTGTGTCTACTCTGTGTCTAGCCTGTGTCTAGCCTGTGTCTAGCCTGTGTCTAGCCTGTACCTAGCCTGAACCTAGCCAGTGCCTAGCCAGTGTCTAGCCTGTACCTAGCCTGTGCTTAGCCAGTGTCTAGCCTGTACCCAGCCAGTGTCTAGCCTGTGCCTAGCCAGTGTCTAGCCTGTGCCTAGCCAGTGTCTAGCCTGTGCCTAGCCAGTGTCAAGCCTGTACCTAGCCAGTTTCTAGCCTGTGTCTTGCCTGTGCTTAGCCAGTGTCTAGTCTGTGCCAAGCCAGTGTCTAGCCTGAGCCTAGCCAGTGTCTAGCCTGTGTATAGCCTGTGCCTTGCCTGTGACTGGCATGTGCATAGCCTGTGCCTAGCCAGTGTCTAGCCTGTGTCAAGCCTGTGCCTTGCCTGAGACTGGCATGTGCATAGCGTGTTCCGAGCCAGTGTCTAGCCAGTGCCTAACCTGTGCCTAGCCAGTGCCTAACCTGTGCCTAGCCAGTGCCTAGCCAGTGTCTAGCCTTTGTCTAGCCAGTGTCTAGCCTTTGTCTACCCTGTGCATAGCTAGAGTCTAGCCTGTACCTAGCCAGTGCCTAGCCTGTACCTAGCCAGTGCCTAGACTGTACCTAGCCAGTGCTTAGCCTGTACCTAGCCAGTGTCTAGCCTGTGCCTAGCCATTGTCTAGCCTGTGTCTAACCTGTGTCTAGCCAGTGTCTAGCCTGTGGATAGCCATTGTCTAGCCTGTGTCTAACCTGTGTCTAGCCTGTGCCTAGCCTGTGTCTAGCCTGTGTCTAGCCTGTATCTAGCCTGTGCCTAGCCTGTGTCTAGCCTGTGTCTAGCCTGTGTCTAGCCTGTGTCTAGCCTGTGTCTAGCCTGTGTCTAGCCTGTGTCTAGCCTGTGTCTAGCCTGTGTCTAGCCTGTGTCTAGCCTGTGTCTAGCCTGTGCCTAGCCTGTGTCTAGCCTGTGTCTAGCCTGTGTCTAGTCTGTGTCTAGACTGTGTCTTGCCTGTGTCTAGCCTGTGTCTAGCCTGTGTCTTGCCTGTGTCTAGCCTGTGTCTAGCCTGTGTCTAGCCTGTGTCTAGCCTGTGTCTAGCCTGTGTCTAGCCTGTGTCTAGCCGTTGTTTAGCCTGTGTCTAGCCTGTACCTTGCCTGAGACTAACATGTGGATAGCGTGTGCCTAGCCAGTGTCTAGCCAGTGCCTAGCCTGTGCCTAGCCAGTGTCTAGCCTGTGTATAGCCTGTGCCTTGCCTGTGACTGGCATGTGCATAGCCTGTGCCTAGCCAGTGTCTAGCCTGTGTCAAGCCTGTGCCTTGCCTGAGACTGGCATGTGCAAAGCGTGTTCCGAGCCAGTGTCTAGCCAGTGCCTAACCTGTGCCTAGCCAGTGCCTAGCCTGTGCTTAGCCAGTGTTTAGCCTTTGTCTAGCCAGTGTCTAGCCTTTGTCTACACTGTGCATAGCTAGAGTCTAGCCTGTACCTAGCCAGTGCCTAGCCTGTACCTAGCCAGTGCCTAGCCTGTACCTAGCCAGTGCTTAGCCTGTACCTAGCCAGTGTCTAGCCTGTGCCTAGCCAGTGTCTAGCCTGTGTCTAACCTGTGTCTAGCCAGTGTCTAGCCTGTGCCTAGCTAATTGTCTAGCCTGTGTCTAACCTGTGTCTAGCCTGTGTCTAGCCTGTGTCTAGCCTGTGTCTAGCCTGTGTCTAGCCTGTGTCTAGCCTGTGTCTAGCCTGTGTCTAGCCTGTGTCTAGCCTGTGTCTAGCCTGTGTCTAGCCTGTGTCTAGCCTGTGCCTAGCCTGTGTCTAGCCTGTGTCTAGCCTGTGTCTAGTCTGTGTCTAGACTGTGTCTAGCCTGTGTCTAGCCTGTGTCTAGCCTGTGTCTTGCCTGTGTCTAGCCTGTGTCTAGCCTGTGTCTAGCTTGTGTCTAGCCTGTGTCTAGCCTGTGTCTAGCCGTTGTTTAGCCTGTGTCTAGCCTGTGCCTTGCCTGAAACTAACATGTGGATAGCGTGTGCCTAGCCAGTGTCTAGCCAGTGCCTAGCTTGTGCCTAGCCAGTGTCTAGCCTTTGTCTAGCTTGTGCATAGCCATAGTCTAGCCAGTGTATAGCCTCTGTCTAGCCTGTGTCTAGCCTGTGTCTAGCCTGTGTCTAGCCTGTGTCTAGCCTGTGTCTAGCCTGTGTCTAGCCTGTGTCTAGCCTGTGTCTAGCCTGTGTCTAGCCTGTGTCTAGCCTGTGTCTAGCCTGTGTCTAGCCTGTGTCTAGCCTGTGTCTAGCCTGTGTCTAGCCTGTGCCTAGCTTGTGTCTAGCCTGTGCCTAGCTTGTGCCTAGCTTGTGCCTAGCTTGTGCCTAGCTTGTGCCTAGCTTGTGGCTAGCCTGTGTCTAGCCTATGTCTAGCCTGTGTCTAGCCTGTGTTTACCCTGTGTCTAGCCTGTGTCTAGCCTGTGTCTGGCCTGTGTCTAGCCTGTGTCTAGCCTGTGTCTAGCCTGTGTCTAGCCTGTGTCTAGCCTGTGTCTAGCCTGTGTCTAGCCTGTGTCTAGCCTGTGTCTGTGTCTAGCCTGTGTCTAGCCTGTGTCTAGCCTGTGTCTAGCCTGTGTCTAGCCTGTGTCTAGCCTGTGTCTAGCCTGTGTCTAGCCTGTGTCTAGCCTGTGTCTAGCCTGTGTCTAGCCTGTGTCTAGCCTGTGTCTAGCCTGTGTCTAGCCTGTGTCTAGCCTGTGTATAGCCTGTGCCTAGCTTGTGCCTAGCTTGTGTCTAGCATGTGTCTAGCCTGTGTCTAGCCTGTGTCTAGCGTGTGCCTAGCTTGTGCCTAGCTTGTGGCTAGCCTGTGTGTAGCCTGTGTCTAGCCTGTTTCTAGCCTGTGTCTAGCCTGTGTCTAGCCTGTGTCTAGCATGTGTCTTGCCTGTGTCTAGCCTGTGTCTAGCCTGTGTCTAGCCTGTTTCTAGCCTGTTTCTAGCCTGTGTCTAGCCTGTGTCTAGCCTGTGTCTAGCCTGTGTCTAGCCTGTGTCTAGCCTGTGTCCAGCCTGTGTCTAGCCTGTGTCTAGCCTCTGCCTAGCCTGTACCTAGCCTGTACCTAGCCAGTGCCTAGCCAGTGCCTAGCCTGTACCTAGCCTGTACCTAGCCAGTGCCTAGCCAGTGTCTAGCCTGTACCTAGCCTGTGCTTAGCCAGTGTCTAGCCTGTACCCAGCCAGTGTCTAGCCTGTACCCAGCCAGTGTCTAGCCTGTGCCTAGCCAGTGTCTAGCCTGTGCCTAGGCAGTGTCTAGCCTGTGCCTAGCCAGTGTCAAGCCTGTACCTAGCCAATTTTTAGCCTGTGTCTTTCCTGTGCTTAGCCAGTGTCTAGTCTGTGCCAAGCCAGTGTCTAGCCTGTGCCTAGCCAGTGTCTAGCCTGTGAATAGCCTGTGCCTTGCCTGTGACTGGCATGTGCATAGCCTGTGACTGGCATGTGCATAGCCTGTGCCTAGCCAGTGTCTAGCCTGTGTCAAGCCTGTGCCTTGCCTGAGACTGGCATGTGCATAGCGTGTTCCGAGCCAGTGTCTAGCCAGTGCCTAACCTGTGCCTAGCCAGTGCCTAGCCAGTGTCTAGCCTTTGTCTAGCCAGTGTCTAGCCTGTGTCTAGCCTGTGTCTAGCCTGTGTCTAGCCCGTGTCTAGCCTGTGTCTAGCCTGTGTCTAGCCTGTGTCTAGCCTGTGTCTAGCCTGTGTCTAGCCTGTGTCTAGCCTGTATCTAGCCTGTGTCTAGCCTGTGTCTAGCCTGTGTCTAGCCTGTGTCTAGCCTGTGTCTAGCCTCTGCCTAGCCTGTACCTAGCCTGTACCTAGCCAGTGCCTAGCCAGTGCCTAGCCTGTACCTAGCCTGAACCTAGCCAGTGCCTAGCCAGTGTCTAGCCTGTACCTAGCCTGTGCTTAGCCAGTGTCTAGCCTGTACCCAGCCAGTGTCTCCTAGCCAGTGTCTAGCCTGTGCCTAGCCAGTGTCTAGCCTGTGCCTAGCCAGTGTCTAGCCTGTGCCTAGCCAGTGTCAAGCCTGTACCTAGCCAGTTTCTAGCCTGTGTCTTGCCTGTGCTTAGCCAGTGTCTAGTCTGTGCCAAGCCAGTGTCTAGCCTGTGCCTAGCCAGTGTCTAGCCTGTGTATAGCCTGTGCCTTGCCTGTGACTGGCATGTGCATAGCCTGTGCCTAGCCAGTGTCTAGCCTGTGTCAAGCCTGTGCCTTGCCTGAGACTGGCATGTGCATAGCGTGTTCCGAGCCAGTGTCTAGCCAGTGCCTAACCTGTGCCTAGCCAGTGCCTAACCTGTGCCTAGCCAGTGCCTAGCCAGTGTCTAGCCTTTGTCTAGCCAGTGTCTAGCCTTTGTCTACCCTGTGCATAGCTAGAGTATAGCCTGTACCTAACCAGTGCCTAGCCTGTACCTAGCCAGTGCCTAGACTGTACCTAGCCAGTGCTTAGCCTGTACCTAGCCAGTGTCTAGCCTGTGCCTAGCCATTGTCTAGCCTGTGTCTAACCTGTGTCTAGCCAGTATCTAGACTGTGCCTAGCCATTGTCTAGCCTGTGTCTAACCTGTGTCTAGCCTGTGCCTAGCCTGTGTCTAGCCTGTGTCTAGCCTGTATCTAGCCTGTGCCTAGCCTGTGTCTAGCCTGTGTCTAGCCTGTGTCTTGCCTGTGTCTAGCCTGTGTCTAGCCTGTGCCTAGCCTGTGTCTAGCCTGTGTCTAGCCTGTGTCTAGTCTGTGTCTAGACTGTGTCTAGCCTGTGTCTAGCCTGTGTCTAGCCTGTGTCTTGCCTGTGTCTAGCCTGTGTCTTGCCTGTGTCTAGCCTGTGTCTAGCCGTTGTTTAGCCTGTGTCTAGCCGTTGTTTAGCCTGTGTTAAGCCTGTGCCTTGCCTGAGACTAACATGTGGATAGCGTGTGCCTAGCCAGTGTCTAGCCAGTGCCTAGCCTGTGCCTAGCCAGTGTCTAGCCTTTGTCTAGCTTGTGCATATCCAGAGTCTAGCCAGTGTATAGCCTCTGTCTAGCCTGTGTCTAGCCTCTGTCTAGCCTGTGTCTAGCCTGTGTCTAGCCTGTGTCTAGCCTGTGTCTAGCCTGTGTCTAGCCTGTGTCTAGCCTGTGTCTAGCCTGTGTCTAGCATGTGTCTAGCCTGTGTCTAGCCTGTGTCTAGCCTGTGTCTAGCCTGTGTCTAGCCTGTGTCTAGCCTGAGTCTAGCCTATGTCTAGCCTGTGTCTAGCGTGTGTCTAGCCTGTGTCTAGCCTGTGTCTAGCCTGTGCCTAGCTTGTGTCTAGCCTGTGCCTAGCTTGTGCCTAGCTTGTGGCTAGCCTGTGTCTAGCCTATGTCTAGCCTGTGTCTAGCCTGTGTTTACCCTGTGTCTAGACTGTGTCTAGCCTGTGTCTACCCTGTGTCTAGCCTGTGTCTAGCCTGTGTCTAGCCTGTGTCTAGCCTGTGTCTGGCCTGTGTCTAGCCTGTGTCTAGCCTGTGTCTAGCCTGTGTCTAGCCTGTGTCTAGCCTGTCTCTAGCCTGTGTCTAGCCTGTGTCTAGCCTGTGTCTAGCCTGTGTCTAGCCTGTGTCTAGCCTGTGTCTAGCCTGTGTCTAGCCTGTGTCTAGCCTGTGTCTAGCCTGTGTCTAGCCTGTGTCTAGCCTGTGTCTAGCCTGTGTCTAGCCTGTGTCTAGCCTGTGTCTAGCCTGTGTATAGCCTGTGCCTAGCTTGTGCCTAGCTTGTGGCTAGCCTGTGTC
Organism: Zaprionus indianus; assembly: GCA_018904595.1. Taxonomy (NCBI): domain Eukaryota; kingdom Metazoa; phylum Arthropoda; class Insecta; order Diptera; family Drosophilidae; genus Zaprionus; species Zaprionus indianus. The sequence continues at coordinate 220,614 of JAEIHA010000879.1, read as the reverse complement.
TAGCCTGTGTCTAGCCTGTGTCTAGCCTGTGTCTAGCCTGTGTCTAGCGTGTGCCTAGCTTGTGCATAGCTTATGGCTAGCCTGTGTGTAGCCTGTGTCTAGCCTGTTTCTAGCCTGTGTCTAGCCTGTGTCTAGCCTGTGTCTAGCATGTGTCTTGCCTGTGTCTAGCCTGTGTCTAGCCTGTGTCTAGCCTGTGTCTAGCCTGTGTCTAGCCTGTTTCTAGCCTGTGTCTAGCCTGTGTCTAGCCTGTGTCTAGCCTGTGTCTAGCCTGTGTCTAGCCTGTGTCTAGCCTGTGTCTAGCCTGTGTCTAGCCTGTGTCTAGCCTCTGCCTAGCCTGTACCTGGCCTGTACCTAGCCAGTGCCTAGCCAGTGCCTAGCCTGTACCTAGCCTGTACCTAGCCAGTGCCTAGCCAGTGTGTAGCCTGTACCTAGCCTGTGCTTAGCCAGTGTCTAGCCTGTACCCAGCCAGTGTCTAGCCTGTACCCAGCCAGTGTCTAGCCTGTGCCTAGCCAGTGTCTAGCCTGTGCCTAGCCAGTATCTAGCCTGTGCCTAGGCAGTGTCTAGCCTGTGCCTAGCCAGTGTCAAGCCTGTACCTAGCCAGTATTTAGCCTGTGTCTTGCCTGTGCTTAGCCAGTGTCTAGTCTGTGCCAAGCCAGTGTCTAGCCTGTGCCTAGCCAGTGTCTAGCCTGTGTATAGCCTGTGCCTTGCCTGTGACTGGCATGTGCATAACCTGTGCCTAGCCAGTGTCTAGCCTGTGTCAAGCCTGTGCCTTGCCTGAGACTGGCATGTGCATAGCGTGTTCCGAGCCAGTGTCTAGCCAGTGCCTAACCTGTGCCTAGCCAGTGCCTAGCCAGTGTCTAGCCTTTGTCTAGCCAGTGTCTAGCCTTTGTCTAGCCAGTGTCTAGCCTTTGTCTAGCCAGTGTCTAGCCTGTGTCTAGCCTGTGTCTAGCCTGTGTCTAGCCCGTGTCTAGCCTGTGTCTAGCCTGTGTCTAGCCTGTGTCTAGCCTGTGTCTAGCCTGTGTATAGCCTGTGTCTAGCCTGTGTCTAGCCTGTATCTAGCCTGTGTCTAGCCTGTGTATAGCCTGTGTCTAGCCTGTGTCTAGCCTGTGTCTAGCCTGTGTCTAGCCTCTGCCTAGCCTGTACCTAGCCTGTACCTAGCCAGTGCTTAGCCAGTGAGTAGCCTGTACCTAGCCTGAACCTAGCCAGTGCCTAGCCAGTGTCTAGCCTGTACCTAGCCTGTGCCTAGCCAGTGTCTAGCCTGTGCCTAGCCAGTGTCAAGCCTGTACCTAGCCAGTTTCTAGCCTGTGTCTTGCCTGTGCTTAGCCGGTGTCTAGTCTGTGCCAAGCCAGTGTCTAGCCTGTGCCTAGCCAGTGTCTAGCCTGTGTATAGCCTGTGCCTTGCCTGTGACTGGCATGTGCATAGCCTGTGCCTAGCCAGTGTCTAGCCTGTGTCAAGCCTGTGCCTTGCCAGAGACTGGCATGTGCATAGCGTGTTCCGAGCCAGTGTCTAGCCAGTGCCTAACCTGTGCCTAGCCAGTGCCTAACCTGTGCCTAGCCAGTGCCTAGCCAGTGTCTAGCCTTTGTCTAGCCAGTGTCTAGCCTTTGTCTAGCCAGTGTCTAGCCTTTGTCTAGCTTGTGCATAGCCAGAGTCTAGCCAGTGTATAGCCTCTGTCTAGCCTGTGTCTAGCCTGTGTCTGGCATGTGCATAGCCTGTGCCTAGCCAGTGTCTAGCCTGTGTCAAGCCTGTGCCTTGCCTGAGACTGGCATGTGCATAGCGTGTTCCGAGCCAGTGTCTAGCCAGTGCCTAACCTGTGCCTAGCCAGTGCCTAACCTGTGCCTAGCCAGTGCCTAGCCAGTGTCTAGCCTTTGTCTAGTCAGTGTCTAGCCTTTGTCTACCCTGTGCATAGCTAGAGTCTAGCCTGTACCTAGCCAGTGCCTAGCCTGTACCTAGCCAGTGCCTAGACTGTACCTAGCCAGTGCTTAGCCTGTACCTAGCCAGTGTCTAGCCTGTGCCTAGCCATTGTCTAGCCTGTGTCTAACCTGTGTCTAGCCAGTGTCTAGCCTGTGCCTAGCCATTGTCTAGCCTGTGTCTAACCTGTGTCTAGCCTGTGCCTAGCCTGTGTCTAGCCTGTTTCTATCCTGTATCTAGCCTGTGCCTAGCCTGTGTCTAGCCTGTGCCTAGCCTGTGTCTAGCCTGTGTCTAGCCTGTGTCTAGCCTGTGTCTAGCCTGTGTCTAGCCTGTGTCTAGCCTGTGTCTAGCCTGTGTCTAGCCTGTGCCTAGCCTGTGTCTAGCCTGTGTCTAGCCTGTGTCTAGTCTGTGTCTAGACTGTGTCTAGCCTGTGTCTAGCCTGTGTCTAGCCTGTGTCTTGCCTGTGTCTAGCCTGTGTCTAGCCTGTGTCTAGCCTCTGTCTAGCCTGTGTCTAGCCTGTGTCTAGCCTGTGTCTAGCCGTTGTTTAGCCTGTGTCTAGCCTGTGCCTTGCCTGAGACTAACATGTGGATAGCGTGTGCCTAGCCAGTGTCTAGCCAGTACCTAGCCTGTGCCTAGCCAGTGTCTAGCCTTTGTCTAGCTTGTGCATAGCCAGAGTCTAGCCAGTGTATAGCCTCTGTCTAGCCTGTGTCTAGCCTGTGTCTAGCCTGTGTCTAGCCTGTGTCTAGCCTGTGTCTAGCCTGTGTCTAGCCTGTGTCTAGCCTGTGTCTAGCCTGTGTCTAGCCTGTGTCTAGCATGTGTCTAGCCTGTGTCTAGCCTGTGTCTAGCCTGTGTCTAGCCTGTGTCTAGCCTGTGCCTAGCTTGTGTCTAGCCCGTGCCTAGCTTGTGCCTTGCTTGTGGCTAGCCTGTGTCTAGCCTGTGTTAACCCTGTGTCTAGCCATTGTCTAGCCTGTGTCTACCCTGTGTCTAGCCTGTGTCTAGCCTGTGTCTAGCCTGTGTCTGCCTGTGTCTGGCCTGTGTCTAGCCTGTGTCTAGCCTGTGTCTAGCCTGTGTCTAGCCTGTGTCTAGCCTGTGTCTAGCCTGTGTCTAGCCTGTGTCTAGCCTGTGCCTAGCCTGTGTCTAGCCTGTGTCTAGCCTGTGTCTAGTCTGTGTCTAGACTGTGTCTAGCCTGTGTCTAGCCAGTGTCTAGCCTTTGTCTAGCCTGTGTCTAGCCTGTGTCTAGCCTGTGTCTAGCCTGTGTCTAGCCTGTGTCTAGCCTGTGTATAGCCTGTGCCTAGCTTGTGCCTAGCTTGTGGCTAGCCTGTGTCTAGCCTGTGTCTAGCCTATGTCTAGCCTGTGTCTAGCCTGTGTTTACCCTGTGTCTAGCCTGTGTCTAGCCTGTGTCTACCCTGTGTCTAGCCTGTGTCTAGCCTGTGTCTAGCCTGTGTCTAGCCGGTGTCTGGCCTGTGTCTAGCCTGTGTCTAGCCAGTGTCTAGCCTGTGTCTAGCCTGTGTCTAGCCTGTGTCTAGCCTGTGTCTAGCCTGTGTCTAGCCTGTGTCTAGCCTGTGTCTAGCCTGTGTCTAGCCTGTGTCTAGCCTGTGTCTAGCCTGTGTCTAGCCTGTGTCTAGCCTGTGTCTAGCCTGTGTCTAGCCTGTGTCTAGCCTGTGTCTAGCCTGTGTCTAGCCTGTGTCTAGCCTGTGTCTAGCCTGTGTCTAGCCTGTGTCTAGCCTGTGTATAGCCTGTGCCTAGCTTGTGCCTAGCTTGTGGCTAGCCTGTGTGTAGCCTGTGTCTAGCCTGTTTCTAGCCTGTGTCTAGCCTGTGTCTAGCCTGTGTCTAGCATGTGTCTTGCCTGTGTCTAGCCTGTGTCTAGCCTGTGTCTAGCCTGTGTCTAGCCTGTTTCTAGCCTGTGTCTAGCCTGTGTCTAGCCTGTGTCTAGCCTGTGTCTAGCCTGTGTCTAGCCTGTGTCTAGCCTGTGTCTAGCCTCTGCCTAGCCTGTACCTAGCCTGTACCTAGCCAGTGCCTAGCCAGTGCGTAGCCTGTACCTAGCCTGTACCTAGCCAGTGCCTAGCCAGTGTCTAGCCTGTACCTAGCCTGTGCTTAGCCAGTGTCTAGCCTGTACCCAGCCAGTGTCTAGCCTGTACCCAGCCAGTGTCTAGCCTGTGCCTAGCCAGTGTCTAGCCTGTGTCTAGCCTGTGTCTAGCCCGTGTCTAGCCTGTGTCTAGCCTGTGTCTAGCCTGTGTCTAGCCTGTGTCTAGCCTGTGTATAGCCTGTGTCTAGCCTGTGTCTAGCCTGTATCTAGCCTGTGTCTAGCCTGTGTATAGCCTGTGTCTAGCCTGTGTCTAGCCTGTGTCTAGCCTCTGCCTAGCCTGTACCTAGCCTGTACCTAGTCAGTGCTTAGCCACTGCGTAGCCTGTACCTAGTCTGAACCTAGCCAGTGCCTAGCCAGTGTCTAGCCTGTACCTAGCCTGTGCCTAGCCAGTGTCTAGCCTGTGCCTAGCCAGTGTCAAGCCTGTACCTAGCCAGTTTCTAGCCTGTGTCTTGCCTGTGCTTAGCCAGTGTCTAGTCTGTGCCAAGCCAGTGTCTAGCCTGTGCCTAGCCAGTGTCTAGCCTGTGTATTGCCTGTGCCTTGCCTGTGACTGGCATGTGCATAGCCTGTGCCTAGCCAGTGTCTAGCCTGTGTCAAGCCTGTGCCTTGCCAGAGACTGGCATGTGCATAGCGTGTTCCGAGCCAGTGTCTAGCCAGTGCCTAACCTGTGCCTAGCCAGTGCCTAACCTGTGCCTAGCCAGTGCCTAGCCAGTGCCTAGCCAGTGTCTAGCCTTTGTCTAGCCAGTGTCTAGCCTTTGTCTAGCCAGTGTCTAGCCTTTGTCTAGCTTGTGCATAGCCAGAGTCTAGCCAGTGTATAGCCTCTGTCTAGCCTGTGTCTAGCCTGTGACTGGCATGTGCATAGCCTGTGCCTAGCCAGTGTCTAGCCTGTGTCAAGCCTGTGCCTTGCCTGAGACTGGCATGTGCATAGCGTGTTCCGAGCCAGTGTCTAGCCAGTGCCTAACCTGTGCCTAGCCAGTGCCTAAGCTGTGCCTAGCCAGTGCCTAGCCAGTGTCTAGCCTTTGTCTAGTCAGTGTCTAGCCTTTGTCTACCCTGTGCATAGCTAGAGTCTAGCCTGTACCTAGCCAGTGCCTAGCCTGTACCTAGCCAGTGCCTAGACTGTACCTAGCCAGTGTTTAGCCTGTACCTAGCCAGTGTCTAGCCTGTGCCTAGCCATTGTCTAGCCTGTGTCTAACCTGTGTCAAGCCAGTGTCTAGCCTGTGCCTAGCCATTGTCTAGCCTGTGTCTAACCTGTGTCTAGCCTGTGCCTAGCCTGTGTCTAGCCTGTTTCTATCCTGTATCTAGCCTGTGCCTAGCCTGTGTCTAGCCTGTGTCTAGCCTGTGTCTAGCCTGTGTCTAGCCTGTGTCTAGCCTGTGTCTAGCCTGTGTCTAGCCTGTGTCTAGCCTGTGTCTAGCCTGTGTCTAGCCTGTGCCTAACCTGTGTCTAGCCTGTGTCTAGCCTGTGTCTAGTCTGTGTCTAGACTGTGTCTAGCCTGTGTCTAGCCTGTGTCTAGCCTGTGTCTTGCCTGTGTCTAGCCTGTGTCTAGCCTGTGTCTAGCCTCTGTCTAGCCTGTGTCTAGCCTGTGTCTAGCCGTTGTTTAGCCTGTGTCTAGCCTGTGCCTTGCCTGAGACTAACATGTGGATAGCGTGTGCCTAGCCAGTGTCTAGCCAGTACCTAGCCTGTGCCTAGCCAGTGTCTAGCCTTTGTCTAGCTTGTGCATAGCCAGAGTCTAGCCAGTGTATAGCCTCTGTCTAGCCTGTGTCTAGCCTGTGTCTAGCCTGTGTCTAGCCTGTGTCTAGCCTGTGTCTAGCCTGTGTCTAGCCTGTGTCTAGCCTGTGTCTAGCCTGTGTCTAGCCTGTGTCTAGCCTGTGTCTAGCATGTGTCTAGCCTGTGTCTAGCCTGTGTCTAGCCTGTGTCTAGCCTGTGTCTAGCCTGTGTCTAGCCTGTGCCTAGCTTGTGTCTAGCCCGTGCCTAGCTTGTGCCTTGCTTGTGGCTAGCCTGTGTCTAGCCTGTGTTTACCCTGTGTCTAGCCTGTGTCTAGCCTGTGTCTACCCTGTGTCTAGCCTGTGTCTAGCCTGTGTCTAGCCTGTGTCTGGCCTGTGTCTAGCCTGTGTCTAGCCTGTGTCTAGCCTGTGTCTAGCCTGTGTCTAGCCTGTGTCTAGCCTGTGTCTAGCCTGTGTCCAGCCTGTGTCTAGCCTGTGTCTAGCCTGTGTCTAGCCTGTGTCTAGCCTGTGTCTAGCCTGTGTCTAGCCTGTGTCTAGCCTGTGTCTAGCCTGTGTCTAGCCTTTGTCTAGCCTGTGTCTAGCCTGTGTCTAGCCTGTGTCTAGCCTGTGTCTAGCCTGTGTCTAGCCTGTGTATAGCCTGTGCCTAGCCTGTGTCAAGCCTGTACCTAGCCAGTATTTAGCCTGTGTCTTGCCTGTGCTTAGCCAGTGTCTAGTCTGTGCCAAGCCAGTGTCTAGCCTGTGCCTAGCCAGTGTCTAGCCTGTGTATAGCCTGTGCCTTGCCTGTGACTGGCATGTGCATAGCCTGTGCCTAGCCAGTGTCTAGCCTGTGTCAAGCCTGTGCCCTGCCTGAGACTGGCATGTGCATAGCGTGTTCCGAGCCAGTGTCTAGCCAGTGCCTAACCTGTGCCTAGCCAGTACCTAGCCAGTGCCTAGCCAGTGCCTAGCCAGTGCCTAGCCAGTGCCTAGCCAGTGTCTAGCCTGTGTCTAGCCCGTGTCTAGCCTGTGTCTAGCCTGTGTCTAGCCTGTGTCTAGCCTGTGTCTAGCCTGTGTCTAGCCTGTGTCTAGCCTGTATCTAGCCTGTGTCTAGTCTGTGTCTAGCCTGTGTCTAGCCTGTGTCTAGCCTGTGTCTAGCCTCTGCCTAGCCTGTACCTAGCCTGTACCTAGCCAGTGCTTAGCCAGTGCCTAGCCTGTACCTAGCCTGTGCTTAGCCAGTGTCTAGCCTGTACCCAGCCAGTGTCTAGCCTGTGCCTAGGCAGTGTCTAGCCTGTGCCTAGCCAGTGTCTAGCCTGTACCCAGCCAGTGTCTAGCCTGTACCCAGCCAGTGTCTAGCCTGTGCCTAGCCAGTGTCTAGCCTGTACCCAGCCAGTGTCTAGCCTGTACCCAGCCAGTGTCTAGCCTGTGTCTAGCCTCTGCCTAGCCTGTACCTAGCCTGTGCCTAGCCAGTGTCTAGCCTGTGCCTAGCCAGTGTCTAGCCTGTACCCAGCCAGTGTCTAGCCTGTACCCAGCCAGTGTCTAGCCTGTGCCTAGCCAGTGTCTAGCCTGTACCCAGCCAGTGTCTAGCCTGTGCCTAGCCAGTGTCTAGCCTGTGCCTAGCCAGTGTCTAGCCTGTACCCAGCCAGTGTCTAGCCTGTACCCAGCCAGTGTCTAGTCTGTGCCAAGCCAGTGTCTAGCCTGTGCCTAGCCAGTGTCTAGCCTGTGTATAGCCTGTGCCTTGCCTGTGACTGGCATGTGCATAGCCTGTGCCTAGCCAGTGTCTAGCCTGTGTCAAGCCTGTGCCTTGCCTGAGACTGGCATGTGCATAGCGTGATCCGAGCCAGTGTCTAGCCAGTGCCTAACCTGTGCCTAGCCAGTGCCTAACCTGTGCCTAGCCAGTGCCTAGCCAGTGTCTAGCCTTTGTTTAGCCAGTGTCTAGCCTTTGTCTAGCCAGTGTCTAGCCTTTGTCTACCCTGTGCATAGCTAGAGTCTAGCCTGTACCTAGCCAGTGCCTAGCCTGTACCTAGCCAGTGCCTAGCCTGTGTCAAGCCTGTACCTAGCCAGTATTTAGCCTGTGTCTTGCCTGTGCTTAGCCAGTGTCTAGCCTGTACCTAGCCAGTGTCTAGCCTGTGTCTAGCCTTTGTCTAGCCTGTGTCTAGCCTGTGTCTAGCCTGTGTCTAGCCTGTGTCTAGCCTGTGTCTAGCCTGTGTATAGCCTGTGCCTAGCCTGTGTCAAGCCTGTACCTAGCCAGTATTTAGCCTGTGTCTTGCCTGTGCTTAGCCAGTGTCTAGCCTGTACCTAGCCAGTGTCTAGCCTGTGCCTAGCCATTGTCTAGCCTGTGTCTAACCTGTGTCAAGCCTGTTTCTAGCCTGTGTCTAGCCTGTGTCTAGCCTGTGCCTAGCCTGTGTCTAGCCTGTGTCTAGCCTGTGTCTAGCCTGTGTCTAGCCTGTGTCTAGCCTGTGTCTAGCCTGTGTCTAGCATGTGTCTAGCATGTGTCTAGCCTGTGTCTAGCCTGTGTCTAGCCTGTGTCTAGCCTGTGTCTAGCCTGTGTCTAGCCTGTGTCTAGATTGTGTCTAGCCTGGGTCTAGCCTGTGTCTAGCCTGTGTCTAGCCTGTGTCTAGCCTGTGTCTAGCCTGTGTCTAGCCTGTGTCTAGCCTATGTCTAGCCTGTGTCTAGCCTGTGTCTAGCCTGTGTTTAGCCTGTGTATAGCCTGTGCCTAGCCAGTGTCAAGCCTGTACCTAGCCAGTATTTAGCCTGTGTCTTGCCTGTGCTTAGCCAGTGTCTAGTCTGTGCCAAGCCAGTGTCTAGCCTGTGCCTAGCCAGTGTCTAGCCTGTGTATAGCCTGTGCCTTGCCTGTGACTGGCATGTGCATAGCCTGTGCCTAGCCAGTGTCTAGCCTGTGTCAAGCCTGTGCCCTGCCTGAGACTGGCATGTGCATAGCGTGTTCCGAGCCAGTGCCTAGCCAGTGCCTAGCCAGTGTCTAGCCTGTGTCTAGCCCGTGTCTAGCCTGTGTCTAGCCTGTGTCTAGCCTGTGTCTAGCCTGTGTCTAGCCTGTGTCTAGCCTGTGTCTAGCCTGTATCTAGCCTGTGTCTAGCCTGTGTCTAGCCTGTGTCTAGCCTGTGTCTAGCCTGTGTCTAGCCTCTGCCTAGCCTGTACCTAGCCTGTACCTAGCCAGTGCTTAGCCAGTGCCTAGCCTGTACCTAGCCTGTGCTTAGCCAGTGTCTAGCCTGTACCCAGCCAGTGTCTAGCCTGTGCCTAGCCAGTGTCTAGCCTGTGCCTAGCCAGTGTCTAGCCTGTACCCAGCCAGTGTCTAGCCTGTACCCAGCCAGTGTCTAGCCTGTGCCTAGCCAGTGTCTAGCCTGTGCCTAGCCAGTGTCAAGCCTGTACCTAGCCAGTTTCTAGCCTGTGTCTTGCCTGTGCTTAGCCAGTGTCTAGTCTGTGCTAAGCCAGTGTCTAGCCTGTGCCTAGCCAGTGTCTAGCCTGTGTATAGCCTGTGCCTTGCCTGTGACTGGCATGTGCATAGCCTGTGCCTAGCCAGTGTCTAGCCTGTGCCTTGCCTGAGACTGGCATGTGCATAGCGTGATCCGAGCCAGTGTCTAGCCAGTGCCTAACCTGTGCCTAGCCAGTGCCTAACCTGTGCCTAGCCAGTGCCTAGCCAGTGTCTAGCCTTTGTTTAGCCAGTGTCTAGCCTTTGTCTAGCCAGTGTCTAGCCTTTGTCTACCCTGTGCATAGCTAGAGTCTAGCCTGTACCTAGCCAGTGCCTAGCCTGTACCTAGCCAGTGCCTAGACTGTACCTAGCCAGCGCCTAGCCTGTACCTAGCCAGCGCCTAGCCTGTACCTAGCCAGTGTCTAGCCTGTGTCTAACCTGTGTCTAGCCTGTGTCTAGCCTGTTTCTAGCCTGTGTCTAGCCTGTGTCTAGCCTGTGCCTAGCCTGTGTCTAGCCCGTGTCTAGCCTGTGTCTAGCCTGTGTCTAGCCTGTGTCTAGCCTGTGTCTAGCCTGTGTCTAGCATGTGTCTAGCATGTGTCTAGCCTGTGTCTTGCCTGTGTCTAGCCTGTGTCTAGCCTGTGTCTAGCCTGTGTCTAGCCTGTGTCTAGCCTGTGTCTAGCCTGTGTCTAGCCTGTGTCTAGCCTGTGTTTAGCCTGTGTCTAGCCTGTGCCTTGCCTGAGACTGACATGTGGATAGCGTGTGCCTAGCCAGTGTCTAGCCAGTGCCTAGCCTGTGCCTAGCCAGTGTCTAGCCTTTGTCTAGCCAGTGTCTAGCCTTTGTCTAGCTTGTGCATAGCCAGAGTCTAGCCAGTGTATAGCCTCTGTCTAGCCTGTGTCTAGTCTGTGTCTAGCCTGTGTCTAGCCTGTGTCTAGCCTGTGTCTAGCCTGTGTCTAGCCTGTGTCTAGCCTGTGTCTAGCCTGTGTCTAGCCTGTGTCTAGCCTGTGTCTAGCCTGTGCCTAGCCTGTGTTTAGCCTGTGTCTAGCCTGTGCCTTGCCTGAGACTGGCATGTGGATAGCGTGTGCCTAGCCAGTGTCTAGCCAGTGCCTAGCCTGTGCCTAGCCAGTGTCTAGCCTTTGTCTAGCTTGTGCATAGCCAGATTCTAGCCAGTGTATAGCCTCTGTCTAGCCTGTGTCTAGTCTGTATCTAGCCTGTGTCTAGCCTGTGTCTAGCCTGTGTCTAGCCTGTGTCTAGCCTGTGTCTAGCCTGTGTCTAGCCTGTGTCTAGCCTGTGTCTAGCCTGTGTCTAGCATGTGTCTAGCCTGTGTCTAGCCTGTGTCTAGCTTGTGCCTAGCCAGTGTCTAGCCTTTGTCTAGCCAGTGTCTAGCCTGTGTCTAGCCAGTGTCTAGCCTTTGTCTAGCCTGTGTCTAGCCTGTGTCTAGCCTGTGTCTAGCCTGTGTCTAGCCTGTGTCTAGCCTGTGTCTAGCCTGTGTCTAGCCTGTATCTAGCCTGTGTCTAGCCAGTGCCTATCCAGTGTCTATTCTGTGCATAGCCAGAGTCTAGCCTGTGCCTAGCCAGTGTATAGCCTCTGTCTACCCTGTGTCTAGCCTGTGCCTAGCCTGTGTCTAGCCTGTGCCTAGCCTGTGTCTAGCCTGTGTCTAGATTGTGTCTAGCCTGTGTCTAGCCTGTGTCTAGCCTGTGTCTAGTCTGTGTCTAGCCTGTGTCTAGCCTGTGTCTAGCCTGTGCCTAGCCTGTGTCTAGCCTGTGTCTAGCCTGTGTCTAGCCTGTGTCTAGCCTGTGTCTAGCCTGTGTCTAGCCTGTGCCTAGCCTGTGTTTAGCCTGTGTCTAGCCTGTGCCTTGCCTGAGACTGGCATGTGGATAGCGTGTGCCTAGCCAGTGTCTAGCCAGTGCCTAGCCTGTGCCTAGCATGTGTCTAGCATGTGTCTAGCCTGTGTTTTGCCTGTGTCTGGCCTGTGTCTAGCCTGTGTCTAGCCTGTGTCTAGCCTGTGTCTAGCCTGTGTCTAGCCTGTGTCTAGCCTGTGTCTAGCCTGTGTCTAGCCTGTGTTTAGCCTGTGTCTAGCCTGTGCCTTGCCTGAGACTGGCATGTGGATAGCGTGTGCCTAGCCAGTGTCTAGCCAGTGCCTATCCTGTGCCTAGCCAGTGTCTAGCCTTTGTCTAGCCAGTGTCTAGCCTTTGTCTAGCTTGTGCATAGCCAGAGTCTAGCCAGTGTATAGCCTCTGTCTAGCCTGTGTCTAGTCTGTGTCTAGCCTGTGTCTAGCCTGTGTCTAGCCTGTGTCTAGCCTTTGTCTAGCTTGTGCATAGCCAGAGTCTAGCCAGTGTCTAGCCTGTGTCTAGCCTGTGTCTAGCCTGTGTCTAGCCTGTGTCTAGCCTGTGCCTAGCTTGTGTCTAGCATGTGTCTAGCCTGTGTTTTGCCTGTGTCTAGCCTGTGTCTAGCCTGTGTCTAGCCTGTGTCTAGCCTGTGTCTAGCCTGTGTCTAGCCTGTGTCTAGCCTGTGTCTAGCCTGTGTCTAGCCTGTGTTTAGCCTGTGTCTAGCCTGTGCCTTGCCTGAGACTGGCATGTGGATAGCGTGTGCCTAGCCAGTGTCTAGCCAGTGCCTATCCTGTGCCTAGCCAGTGTCTAGCCTTTGTCTAGCCAGTGTCTAGCCTTTGTCTAGCTTGTGCATAGCCAGAGTCTAGCCAGTGTATAGCCTCTGTCTAGCCTGTGTCTAGTCTGTGTCTAGCCTGTGTCTAGCCTGTGTCTAGCCTATGTCTAGCCTGTGTCTAGCCTGTGTCTAGCCTGTGTCTAGCCTGTGCCTAGCTTGTGTCTAGCCTGTGCCTAGCTTGTGCCTAGCTTGTGGCTAGCCTGTGTCTAGCTTATGTCTAGCTTATGTCTAGCCTGTGTCTAGCCTGTGTCTAGCTTATGTCTAGCCTGTGTCTAGCCTGTGTTTAGCCTGTGTCTAGCCAGTGTCTAGCCTGTGTCTAGCCTGTGTCTAGCCTGTGTCTAGCCTGTGTCTAGCCTGTGTCTAGCCTGTGTCTAGCCTGTGTCTAGCCTGTGTCTAGCCTGTGTCTAGCCTGTGTCTAGCCTGTGTCTAGCCTGTGTCTAGCCTGTGTCTAGCCTGTGTCTAGCCTGTATCTAGCCTGTGTCTAGCCAGTGCCTAGCCTGTGCCTATCCAGTGTCTAGCCTGTGCATAGCCAGAGTCTAGCCTGTGCCTAGCCAGTGTATAGCCTCTGTCTACCCTGTGTCTAGCCTGTGCCTAGCCTGTGCCTAGCCTGTGCCTAGCCTGTGTCTAGCCTGTGTCTAGCCTGTGTCTAGCCTGTGTCTGGCCTGTGTCTAGCCTGTGTCTAGCCTGTGTCTAGCCTCTGTCTAGCGTGTGCCTAGCTTGTGCCTAGCTTGTGGCTAGCCTGTGTGTAGCCTGTGTCTAGCCTGTTTCTAGCCTGTGTCTAGCCTGTGTCTAGCCTGTGTCTAGCCTGTGTCTAGCCTGTGTCTAGCCTGTGTCTAGCCTGTGTCTAGCCTGTGGCTAGCCTGTGTCTAGCCTGTGTATAGCCTGTGCCTAGCTTGTGCCTAGCTTGTGGCTAGCCTGTGTCTAGCCTGTGTCTAGCCTGTGTCTAGCCTGTGTCTAGCCTGTGTCTAGCGTGTGCCTAGCTTGTGGCTAGCCTGTGTGTAGCCTGTGTCTAGCCTGTTTCTAGCCTGTGTCTAGCCTGTGTCTAGCCTGTGTCTAGCATGTGTCTTGCCTGTGTCTATCCTGTGTCTAGCCTGTGTCTAGCCTGTGTCTAGCCTGTTTCTAGCCTGTGTCTAGCCTGTGTCTAGCCTGTGTCTAGCCTGTGTCTAGCCTGTGTCTAGCCTCTGCCTAGCCTGTACCGAGCCTGTACCTTGCCAGTGCCTAGCCTGTACCTAGCCTGTACCTAGCCAGTGCCAAGCCAGTGTCTAGCCTGTACCTAGCCTGTGCTTAGCCAGTGTCTAGCCTGTACCCAGCCAGTGTCTAGCCTGTACCCAGCCAGTGTCTAGCCTGTGCCTAGCCAGTGTCTAGCCTGTGCCTAGGCAGTGTCTAGCCTGTGCCTAGCCAGTGTCAACCCTGTACCTAGCCAGTTTTTAGCCTGTGTCTTGCCTGTACTTAGCCAGTGTCTAGTCTGTGCCAAGCCAGTGTCTAGCCTGTGCCTAGCCAGTGTCTAGCCTGTGTATAGCCAGTGCCTTGCCTGTGACTGGCATGTGCATAGCCTGTGCCTAGCCAGTGTCTAGCCTGTGTCAAGCCTGTGCCTTGCCTGAGACTGGCATGTGCATAGCGTGTTCTGAGCCAGTGTCTAGCCAGTGCCTAACCTGTGCCTAGCCAGTGCCTAGCCAGTGTCTAGCCTTTGTCTAGCCAGTGTCTAGCCTGTGTCTAGCCTGTGTCTAGCCTGTGTCTAGCCTGTGTCTAGCCTGTGTCTAGCCTGTGTCTAACCTGTGTCTAGCCTGTGTCTAGCCTGTGTCTAGCCTCTGCCTAGCCTGTACCTAGCCTGTACCTAGCCAGTGCCTAGCGAGTGCCTAGCCTGTACCTAGCCTGAACCTAGCCAGTGCCTAGCCAGTGTCTAGCCTGTACCTAGCCTGTGCTTAGCCAGTGTCTAGCCTGTACCCAGCCAGTGTCTAGCCTGTGCCTAGCCAGTGTCTAGCCTGTGCCTAGCCAGTGTCTAGCCTGTGCCTAGCCAGTGTCTAGCCTGTGCCTAGCCAGTGTCAAGCCTGTACCTAGCCAGTTTCTAGCCTGTGTCTTGCCTGTGCTTAGCCAGTGTCTAGTCTGTGCCTAGCCAGTGTCTAGCCTGTGTATAGCCTGTGCCTTGCCTGTGACTGGCATGTGCATAGCCTGTGCCTAGCCAGTGTCTAGCCTGTGTCAAGCCTGTGCCTTGCCTGAGACTGGCATGTGCATAGCGTGTTCCGAGCCAGTGTCTAGCCAGTGCCTAACCTGTGCCTAGCCAGTGCCTAACCTGTGCCTAGCCAGTGCCTAACCTGTGCCTAGCCAGTGTCTAGCCTTTGTCTAGCCAGTGTCTAGCCTGTGTCTAGCCTGTGTCTAGCCTGTGTTTAGCCTGTGTCTAGCCTGTGCCTTGCCTGAGACTGGCATGTGGATAGCGTGTGCCTAGCCAGTGTCTAGCCAGTGCCTAGCCTGTGCCTAGCCTGTGCCTAGCCAGTGTCTAGCCTTTGTCTAGCTTGTGCATAGCCAGAGTCTAGCCAGTGTATAGCCTTTTTCTAGCCTGTGTCTAGTCTGTGTCTAGCCTGTGTCTAGCCTGTGTCTAGCCTGTGTCTAGCCTGTGTCTAGCCTGTGTCTAGCCTGTGTCTAGCCTGTGTCTATCCTGTGTCTAGCCTGTGTCAAGCCTGTGTCTAGCCTGTGTCTAGCCTCTGCCTAGCCTGTGTTTAGCCTGTGTCTAGCCTGTGCCTTGCCTAAGACTGGCATGTGGATAGCGTGTGCCTAGCCAGTGTCTAGCCAGTGCCTAGCCTGTGCCTAGCCAGTGTCTAGCCTTTGTCTAGCTTGTGCATAGCCAGAGTCTAGCCAGTGTATAGCCTCTGTCTAGCCTGTGTCTAGTCTGTATCTAGCCTGTGTCTAGCCTGTGTCTAGCCTGTGTCTAGCCTGTGTCTAGCCTGTGTCTAGCCTGTGTCTAGCCTGTGCCTAGCTTGTGCCTAGCCAGTGCCTAGCCAGTGTCTAGCCTTTGTCTAGCCAGTGTCTAGCCTGTGTCTAGCCAGTGTCTAGCCTGTGTCTAGCCTGTGTCTAGCCTGTGTCTAGCCTGTGTCTAGCCTGTGTCTAGCCTGTGTCTAGCCTGTATCTAGCCTGTGTCTAGCCTGTGTCTAGCCTGTGTCTAGCCTGTGTCTAGCCTGTGTCTAGCCTGTATCTAGCCTGTGTCTAGCCAGTGCCTAGCCTGTGCCTATCCAGTGTCTAGCCTGTGCATAGCCAGAGTCTAGCCTGTGCCTAGCCAGTGTATAGCCCCTGTCTAGCCTGTGTCTAGCCTGTGCCTAGCCTGTGTCTAGCCTGTGCCTAGCCTGTGCCTAGCCTGTGTCTAGCCTGTATCTAGATTGTGTCTAGCCTGTGTCTAGCCTGTGTCTAGCCTGTATCTAGCCTGTGTCTAGCCTGTGTATAGCCTGTGTTTAGCCTGTGTCTAGCCTGTGTCTAGCCTGTGTCTAGCCTGTGTCTAGCCTGTGTTTAGCCTGCTTCTAGCCTGTGCCTTGCCTGAGACTGGCATGTGGATAGCGTGTGTCTAGCCAGTGTCTAGCCAGTGCCTAGCCTGTGCCTAGCCAGTGTCTAGCCTTTGTCTAGCCTGTGCATAGCCAGAGTCTAGCCAGTGTATAGCCTCTGTCTAGCCTGTGTCTAGTCTGTGTCTAGCCTGTGTCTAGCCTGTGCCTAGCCTGTGTCTAGCCTGTGCCTAGCCTGTGTCTAGCCTGTGTCTAGCCTGTATCTAGCCTGTGTCTAGCCTGTGTCTAGCCTCTGTCTAGCCTGTGTCTAGCCTGTGTCTAGCCTGTGTCTAGTCTGTGTCTAGCCTTTGCCTGGCTTGTGCCTAGCTTGCGGCTAGCCTGTGTCTAGCCTGTGTCTAGCCTGTGTCTAGCGTGTGCCTAGCTTGTGTCTAGCCTGTGCCTAGCCTGTGCCTAGCCAGTGTCTAGCCTTTGCCTAGCCTGTGCATAGCCAGAGTCTAGCCAGTGTATAGCCAGAGTCTAGCCTGTGTCTAGCCTGTGTCTAGTCTGTGTCTAGCCTGTGTCTAGCCTGTGTCTAGCCTGTGTCTACTCTGTGTCTAGTCTGTGTCTAGCCTGTGTCTAGCCTGTGTCTAGCCTGTGTCTAGCCTATGTCTAGCCTGTCTAGCCTGTGTCTAGCCTGTGTCTAGCCTGTGTCTAGCCTGTGTCTAGCCTGTGTCTAGCCTGTGTCTAGCCTGTGTCTAGCCTGTGTCTAGCCTTTGTCTAGCCTGTGTCTAGCCTGTGTCTAGCCTGTGTCTAGCCTGTGTCTAGCCTGTGTCTAGCCAGTGTCTAGCCTGTGTCTAGCCTGTGTCTAGCCTGTGTCTAGCCTGTGTCTAGCCTGTGTCTAGCCTGTGTCTAGCCTGTGTCTAGCCTGTGTCTAGCCTGTGTCTAGCTTGTGTCTAGCCTGTGTCCAGCTTGTGTCTAGCCTGTGTCTAGCCTGTGTCTAGCATGTCTCTAGCCTGTGTCTAGCCTGTGTCTAGCCTCTGCCTAGCCAGTGCCTAGCCTGTACCTAGCCTGTGCTTAGCCAGTGTCTAGCCTGTACCCAGCCAGTGTCTAGCCTGTGCCTAGCCAGTGTCTAGCCTGTACCCAGCCAGTGTCTAGCCTGTGCCTAGCCAGTGTCTAGCCTGTGCCTAGCCAGTGTCTAGCCTGTACTTAGCCAGTTTCTAGCCTGTGTCTAGCCTGTGCTTAGCCAGTGTCTATTCTGTGCCAAGCCAGTGTCTAGCCTGTGCCTAGCCAGTGTCTAGCCTGTGTCAAGCCTGTGCCTTGCCTGAGACTGGCATGTGCATAGCGTGTTCCGACCCAGTGTCTAGCCAGTGCCTAACCTGTGCCTAGCCAGTGCCTAGCCTGTGCCTAGCCAGTGTCTAGCCTTTGTCTATCCAGTGTCTAGCCTTTGTCTACCCTGTGCTTAGCTAGAGTCTAGCCTGTACCTAGCCAGTGCCTAGCCTGTACCTAGCCAGTGCCTAGACTGTACCTAGCCAGTGCCTAGACTGTACCTAGCCAGTGCCTAGCCTGAACCTAGCCAGTGTCTAGCCTGTGCCTAGCCCGTGTCTAGCCTGTGTCTAGCCTGTGCCTAGCCTGTGTCTAGTCTGAGTCAAGCCTGTGTCTAGCCTGTGTCTAGCCTGTGTCTAGCCTGTGTCTAGCCTGTGTCTAGCCTGTGTCTAGCCTGTGTCTAGTCTGTGTCTAGCCTGTGTCTAGCCTGTGTCTAGCCTGTGTCTAGCCTGTGTCTAGCCTGTGTCTAGCCTGTGTCTAGCCTGTGTCTAGCCTGTGTCTAGCCTGTGTCTAGCCTGTGTCTAGCCTGTGTCTAGCCTGTGTCTAGCCTGTGTCTAGCCTGTGTCTAGCCTGTGTCTAGCCTGTGTCTAGCCTGTGTCTAGCCTGTGTCTAGCCTGTGTCTAGTCTGTGTCTAGCCTGTGTCTAGTCTGTGTCTAGCCTGTGCCTGGCTTGTGCCTAGCTTGTGCCTAGCTTGTGGCTAGCCTGTGTCTAGCCTGTGTCTAGCCTGTGTCTAGCGTGTGCCTAGCTTGTGCCTAGCCTGTGCCTAGCCAGTGTCTAGCCTTTGCCTAGCCTGTGCATAGCCAGAGTCTAGCCAGTGTATAGCCAGAGTCTAGCCTGTGTCTAGTCTATGTCTAGCCTGTGTCTACCCTGTGTCTAGCCTGTGTCTAGCCTGTGTCTAGCCTGTGTCTGGCCTGTGTCTAACCTGTGTCTAACCTGTGTCTAGCCTCTGTCTAGCCTGTGTCTAGCCTGTGTCTAGCCTGTGTCTAGCCCGTGTCTAGCCTGTGTCTAGCCTGTGTCTAGCCTGTGTCTAGCCTGTGTCTAGCCTGTGTCTAGCCTGTGTCTAGCCTGTGTCTAGCCTGTGTCTAGCCTGTGTCCAGCCTGTGTCTAGCCTGTGTCTAGCCTGTGTCTAGCCTGTGTCTAGCCTGTGTCTAGCCTGTGTCTAGCCTGTGTCTAGCCTGTGCCTAGCCAGTTTCTAGCCTATGTCTAGCCTGTACTTAGCCAGTGTCTAGTCTGTGCCAAGCCAGTGTCTAGCCTGTGCCTAGCCAGTGTCTAGCCTGTGTATAGCCTGTGCCTTGCCTGTGACTGGCATGTGCATAGCCTGTGCCTAGCCAGTGTCTAGCCTGTGCCTAGCCTGTGTCTAGCCTGTGTCTAGCCTGTGTCTAGCCTGTGTCTAGCCTGTGTCTAGCCTGTGTCTAGCCTGTGTCTTGCCTGTGTCTAGACTGTGTCTAGCCTGTGTCTAGCCTGTGTCTATCCTGTGTCTAGCCTGTGTCTAGCCTGTGCCTAGCCTGTGCCTAGCTTGTGCCTAGCCTGTACCTAACCTGTGCCTAGCCTGTGCCTAGCCTGTGCCTAGCCTGTGCCTAGCTTGTGGCTAGCCTGTGCCCAGCCTGTGTCTAGCCTGTGTCTAGCCTGTGTCTAGCCTGTGTCTAGCCTGTGTCTAGCCTGTGTCTAGCCTGTGTCTAGCCTGTGTCTAGCCTGTGTCTAGCCTGTGTCTAGACAGTGCCTAGCCTGTGCCTAGCCAGTGTCTAGCCTTTGTCTAGCCTGTGCATAGCCAGAGTCTAGCCTGTGCCTAGCCAGTGTATAGCCTCTGTTTAGCCTGTGTCTAGCCTGTGCCTAGCCTGTGTCTAGCCTGTGCCTAGCCTGTGTCTAGCCTGTGTCTAGCCTGTCTCTGCCTGTGTCTAGCCTGTGTCTAGCCTGTGTCTAGCCTGTGTCTAGCCTGTGCCTAGCCAGTGTCTAGCCTTTGTCTAGCCTGTGCATAGCCAGAGTCTAGACAGTGTATAGCCTCTGTCTAGCCTGTGTCTAGTCTGTGCCAAGCCAGTGTCTAGCCTGTGCCTAGCCAGTGTCTAGCCTGTGTTTAGCCTGCTTCTAGCCTGTGCCTTGCCTGAGACTGGCATGTGGATAGCGTGTGTCTAGCCAGTGTCTAGCCAGTGCCTGGCCTGTGCCTAGCCAGTGTCTAGCCTTTGTCTAGCCTGTGCATAGCCAGAGTCTAGCCAGTGTATAGCCTCTGTCTAGCCTGTGTCTAGTCTGTGTCTAGCATGTGTCTAGCCTGTGCCTAGCCTGTGTCTAGCCTGTGTCTAGCCTGTGTCTAGCCTGTGTCTAGCCTGTGTCTAGCCTGTGTCTAGCCTGTGTCTAGCCTGTGTCTAGCCTGTGTCTAGCCTGTGTCTAGCCTGTGTCTAGCCTGTGTCTAGCCTGTGTCTAGCCTGTGTCTAGCCTGTGTCTAGCCTGTGTCTAGCCTGTGTCTAGCCTGTGTCTAGCCTGTGTCTAGCCTGTGTCTAGCCTGTGTCTAGCCTGTGTCTAGCCTGTGTCTAGCCTGTGTCTAGTCTGTCTGTGTCTAGCCTTTGCCTGGCTTGTGCCTAGCTTGTGGCTAGCCTGTGTCTAGCCTGTGTCTAGCCTGTGTCTAGCGTGTGCCTAGCTTGTGCCTAGCCTGTGCCTAGCCAGTGTCTAGCCTTTGCCTAGCCTGTGCATAGCCAGAGTCTAGCCAGTGTTTAGCCAGAGTCTAGCCTGTGTCAAGCCTGTGTCTAGTCTGTGTCTAGCCCGTGTCTAGCCTGTGTCTAGCCTGTGTCTACTCTGTGTCTAGTCTGTGTCTAGCCTGTGTCTAGCCTGTGTCTAGCCTATGTCTAGCCTGTGTCTAGCCTGTGTCTAGCCTGTGTCTAGCCTGTGTCTAGCCTGTGTCTAGCCTGTGTCTAGCCTGTGTCTAGCCTGTGTCTAGCCTGTGTCTAGCCAGTGTCTAGCCTGTGTCTAGCCTGTGTCTAGCCTGTGTCTAGCCTGTGTTTAGCCTGTGTCTAGCCTGTGTCTAGCTTGTGTCTAGCCTGTGTCTAGCTTGTGTCTAGCCTGTGTCAAGCCTGTGTCTAGCCTGTCTCTAGCCTGTGTCTAGCCTGTGTCTAGCCTCTGCCTAGCCAGTGCCTAGCCTGTACCTAGCCTGTGCTTAGCCAGTGTCTAGCCTGTACCCAGCCAGTGTCTAGCCTTTGTCTATCCAGTGTCTAGCCTTTGTCTACCCTGTGCTTAGCTAGAGTCTAGCCTGTACCTAGCCAGTGCCTAGCCTGTACCTAGCCAGTGCCTAGCCTGTACCTAGCCAGTGCCTAGCCTGTACCTAGCCAGTGCCTAGACTGTACCTAGCCAGTGCCTAGACTGTACCTAGCCAGTGCCTAGCCTGAACCTAGCCAGTGTCTAGCCTGTGCCTAGCCTGTGCCTAGCCATTGTCTAGCCCGTGTCTTGCCTGTGTCTAGCCTGTGCCTAGCCTGTGTCTAGTCTGTGCCTAGCCTGTGTCTAGCCTGTGTCTAGCCTGTGTCTAGCCTGTGTCTAGCCTGTGTCTAGCCTGTGTCTAGCCTGTGTCTAGCCTGTGTCTAGCCTGTGTCTAGCCTGTGTCTAGCCTGTGTCTAGCCTGTGTCTAGCCTGTGTCTAGCCTGTGTCTGGTGTCTAGCCTGTGTCTAGCCTGTGTCTAGCCTGTGTCTAGCCTGTGTCTAGCCTGTGTCTAGCCTGTGTCTAGCCTGTGTCTAGCCTGTGTCTAGCCTGTGTCTAGCCTGTGTCTAGCCTGTGTCTAGCCTGTGTCTAGCCTGTGTCTAGCCTGTGTCTAGCCTGTGTCTAGCCTGTGTCTAGCCTGTGTCTGGCCTGTGTCTAGCCTGTGTCTAGCCTGTGTCTAGCCTGTGTCTAGCCTGTGTCTAGCCTGTGTCTAGCCTGTGTCTAGCCTGTGTCTAGCCTGTGTCTAGCCTGTTTCTAGCCTGTGTCTAGCCTGTGTCTAGCCTGTGTCTAGCCTGTGTCTAGCCTGTGTCTAGCCTGTGTCTAGCCTGTGTCTAGCCTGTGTCTAGCCTGTGTCTAGCCTGTGTCTAGCCTGTGTCTAGCCTGTGTCTAGCCTGTGTCTAGCCTGTGTCTAGCCTGTGTCTAGCCTGTGTCTAGCCTGTGTCTAGCCTGTGTCTAGCCTGTGTCTAGTCTGTGTCTAGCCTGTGCCTGGCTTGTGCCTAGCTTGTGGCTAGCCTGTGTCTAGCCTGTGTCTAGCCTGTGTCTAGCGTGTGCCTAGCTTGTGCCTAGCCTGTGCCTAGCCAGTGTCTAGCCTTTGCCTAGCCTGTGCATAGCCAGAGTTTAGCCAGTGTATAGCCAGAGTCTAGCCTGTGTCTAGTCTGTGTCTAGCCTGTGTCTTGCCTGTGTCTAGCCTGTGTCTGGCCTGTGTCTAACCTGTGTCTAGCCTGTGTCTAGCCTGTGTCTAGCCTGTGTCTAGCCTGTGTCTAGCCTGTGTCTAGCCTGTGTCTAGCCTGTGTCTAGCCTGTGTCTAGCCTGTGTCTAGCCTGTGTCTAGCCTGTGTCTAGCCTGTGTCTTGCCTGTGTCTTGCCTGTGTCTAGCCTGTGTCTAGCCTGTGTCTAGCCTGTGTCTAGCCTGTGTCTAGCCTGTGTCTAGCCTGTGTCTAGCCTGTGTCTAGCCTGTGTCTAGCCTGTGCCTAGCCAGTTTCTAGCCTGTATCTAGCCTGTGCTTAGCCAGTGTCTAGTCTGTGCCAAGCCAGTGTCTAGCCTGTGCCTAGCCAGTGTCTAGCCTGTGTATAGCCTGTGCCTTGCCTGTGACTGGCATGTGCATAGCCTGTGACTAGCCAGTGTCTAGCCTGTGTCAAGCCTGTGCCTTGCCTGAGACTGGCATGTGCATAGCGTGTTCCGAGCCAGTGTCTAGCCAGTGCCTAACCTGTGCCTAGCCAGTGCCTAGCCTGTGCCTAGCCAGTGTCTAGCCTTTGTCTACCCAGTGTCTAGCCTTTGTCTACCCTGTGCTTAGCTAGAGTCTAGCCTGTACCTAGCCAGTGTCTAGCCTGTACCTAGCCAGTGCCTAGCCTGTACCTAGCCAGTGCCTAGACTGTACCTAGCCAGTGCCTAGCCTGTACCTAGCCAGTGTCTAGCCTGTGCCTAGCCATTGTCTAGCCTGTGTCTAACCTGTGTCTAGCCTGTGTCTAGCCTGTGTCTAGCCTGTGCCTAGCCTGTGTCTAGCCTGTGTCTAGCCTGTGTCTAGCCTGTGTCTAGCCAGTGTCTAGCCTGTGTCTAGCCTGTGTCTAGCCTGTGTCTAGCCTGTGTCTAGCTTGTGTCTAGCCTGTGTCTAGCTTGTGTCTAGCCTGTGTCAAGCCTGTGTCTAGCCTGTCTCTAGCCTGTGTCTAGCCTGTGTCTAGCCTCTGCCTAGCCAGTGCCTAGCCTGTACCTAGCTTGTGCTTAGCCAGTGTCTAGCCTGTACCCAGCCAGTGTCTAGCCTGTGCCTAGCCAGTGTCTAGCCTGTACCCAGCCAGTGTCTAGCCTGTGCCTAGCCAGTGTCTAGCCTGTACCCAGCCAGTGTCTGGCCTGTGCCTAGCCAGTGTCTAGCCTGTGCCTAGCCAGTGTCTAGCCTGTACTTAGCCAGTTTCTAGCCTGTGTCTAGCCTGTGCTTAGCCAGTGTCTATTCTGTGCCAAGCCAGTGTCTAGCCTGTGCCTAGCCATTGTCTAGCCTGTGTCAATCCTGTGCCTTGCCTGAGACTGGCATGTGCATAGCGTGTTCCGAGCCAGTGTCTAGCCAGTGCCTAACCTGTGCCTAGCCAGTGCCTAGCCTGTGCCTAGCCAGTGTCTAGCCTTTGTCTATCCAGTGTCTAGCCTTTGTCTACCCTGTGCTTAGCTAGAGTCTAGCCTGTACCTAGCCAGTGCCTAGCCTGTACCTAGCCAGTGCCTAGACTGTACCTAGCCAGTGCCTAGACTGTACCTAGCCAGTGCCTAGCCTGAACCTAGCCAGTGTCTAGCCTGTGCCTAGCCTGTGCCTAGCCATTGTCTAGCCCGTGTCTAGCCTGTGTCTAGCCTGTGCCTAGCCTGTGTCTAGTCTGTGCCTAGCCTGTGTCTAGCCTGTGTCTAGCCTGTGTCTAGCCTGTGTCTAGCCTGTGTCTAGCCTGTGTCTAGCCTGTGTCTAGCCTGTGTCTAGCCTGTGTCTAGCCTGTGTCTAGCCTGTGTCTAGCCTGTGTCTAGTCTGTGTCTAGCCTGTGTCTAGCCTGTGTCTAGCCTGTGTCTAGCCTGTGTCTAGCCTGTGTCTAGCCTGTGTCTAGCCTGTGTCTAGCCTGTGTCTAGCCTGTGTCTAGCCTGTGTCAAGCCTGTGTCTAGCCTGTGTCTAGCCTGTGTCTAGCCTGTGTCTAGCCTGTGTCTAGCCTGTGTCTAGCCTGTGTCTAGCCTGTGTCTAGCCTGTGTCTAGCCTGTGTCTAGCCTGTGTCTAGCCTGTGTCTAGCCTGTGTCTAGCCTGTGTCTAGCCTGTGTCTAGCCTGTGTCTAGCCTGTGTCTAGTCTGTGTCTAGCCTGTGCCTGGCTTGTGCCTAGCTTGTGGCTAGCCTGTGTCTAGCCTGTGTCTAGCCTGTGTCTAGCGTGTGCCTAGCTTGTGCCTAGCCTGTGCCTAGCCAGTGTCTAGCCTTTGCCTAGCCTGTGCATAGCCAGAGTCTAGCCAGTGTATAGCCAGAGTCTAGCCTGTGTCTAGTCTGTGTCTAGCCTGTGTCTAGCCTGTGTCTAGCCTGTGTCTAGCCTGTGTCTAGCCTGTGTCTAGCCTGTGTCTGGCCTGTGTCTAACCTGTGTCTAACCTGTGTCTAGCCTGTGTCTAGCCTGTGTCTAGCCTGTGTCTAGCCTGTGTCTAGCCTGTGTCTAGCCTGTGTCTAGCCTGTGTCTAGCCTGTGTCTTGCCTGTGTCTAGCCTGTGTCTAGCCTGTGTCTAGCCTGTGTCTAGCCTGTGTCTAGCCTGTGTCTAGCCTGTGTCTAGCCTGTGTCTAGCCTGTGTCTAGCCTGTGTCTAGCCTGTGTCTAGCCTGTGTCTAGCCTGTGTCTAGCCTGTGCCTAGCCAGTTTCTAGCCTGTATCTAGCCTGTGCTTAGGCAGTGTCTAGTCTGTGCCAAGCCAGTGTCTAGCCTGTGTATAGCCTGTGCCTTGCCTGTGACTGGCATGTGCATAGCCTGTGCCTAGCCAGTGTCTAGCCTGTGTCAAGCCTGTGCCTTGCCTGAGACTGGCATGTGCATAGCGTGTTCCGAGCCAGTGTCTAGCCAGTGCCTAACCTGTGCCTAGCCAGTGCCTAGCCTGTGCCTAGCCAGTGTCTAGCCTTTGTCTAGCCAGTGTCTAGCCTTTGTCTACCCTGTGCTTAGCTAGAGTCTAGCCTGTACCTAGCCAGTGTCTAGCCTGTACCTAGCCAGTGCCTAGCCTGTACCTAGCCAGTGCCTAGACTGTACCTAGCCAGTGCCTAGCCTGTACCTAGCCAGTGCCTAGCCTGTGCCTAGCCAGTGTCTAGCCTGTGCCTAGCCATTGTCTAGCCTGTGTCTAACCTGTGTCTAGCCTGTGTCTAGCCTGTGTCTAGCCTGTGCCTAGCCTGTGTCTAGCCTGTGTCTAGCCTGTGTCTAGCCTGTGTCTTGCCTGTGTCTAGCCTGTGTCTAGCCTGTGTCTAGCCTGTGTCTAGCCTGTGCCTAGCCTGTGCCTAGCTTGTGCCTAGCCTGTACCTAACCTGTGCCTAGCCTGTGCCTAGCCTGTACCTAGCTTGTGGCTAGCCTGTGCCCAGCCTGTGTCTAGCCTGTGTCTAGCCTCTGTCTAGCCTGTGTCTAGCCTGTGTCTAGCCTCTGTCTAGCCTGTGTCTAGCCTGTGTCTAGCCTGTGTCTATCCTGTGTCTAGACAGTGCCTAGCCTGTGCCTAGCCAGTGTCTAGCCTTTGTCTAGCCTGTGCATAGCCAGAGTCTAGCCTGTGCCTAGCCAGTGTATAGCCTCTGTCTAGCCTGTGTCTAGCCTGTGCCTAGCCTGTGTCTAGCCTGTGCCTAGCCTGTGTCTAGCCTGTGTCTAGCCTGTGTCTGCCTGTGTCTAGCCTGTGTCTAGCCTGTGTCTAGCCTGTGTCTAGCCTGTGTCTAGCCTGTGTCTAGCCTGTGTCTAGTATGTGTCTAGCCTGTGTCTAGTATGTGTCTAGCCTGTGTCTAGCATGTGTCTAGCCTGTGTCTAGCCTGTGTCTAGCCTGTGTTTAGCCTGTGTCTAGCCTGTGTCTAGCCTGTGTCTAGCCTCTGTCTAGCCTATGTCTAGCCTGTGTCTAGCCTGTGTCTACTCTGTGTCTAGCCTGTGTCTAGCCTGTGTCTAGCCTATGTCTAGCCTATGTCTAGCCTGTGTCTAACCTGTGTCTAACCTGTGTCTAGCCTGTGTCTAGCCTGTGTCTAGCCTGTGTCTAGCCTGTGTCTAGCCTGTGTCTAGCCTGTGTCTAGCCTGTGTCTAGCCTGTGTCTAGCCTGTGTCTAGCCTGTGTCTAGCCTGTGTCTAGCCTGTGTCTAGCCTGTGTCTTACCTGTGTCTAGCCTGTGTCTAGCCTGTGTCTAGCCTGTGTCTAGCCTGTGTCTAGCCTGTGTCTTACCTCTAGCCTGTGTCTAGCCTGTGTCTAGCCTGTGTCTAGCCTGTGTCTAGCCTGTGTCTAGCCTGTGTCTAGCCTGTGTTTAGCCTGTGTCTAGCCTGTGTCTAGCCTGTGTCTAGCCTGTGTCTAGCCTCTGTCTAGCCTATGTCTAGCCTGTGTCTAGCCTGTGTCTACTCTGTGTCTAGCCTGTGTCTAGCCTGTGTCTAGCCTATGTCTAGCCTGTGTCTAACCTGTGTCTAACCTGTGTCTAGCCTGTGTCTAGCCTGTGTCTAGCCTGTGTCTAGCCTGTGTCTAGCCTGTGCCTAGCCAGTGTATAGCCTCTGTCTAGCCAGTGTATAGCCTCTGTCTAGCCTGTGCCTAGCCTGTGTCTAGCCTGTGCCTAGCCTGTGTCTAGCCTGTGTCTAGCCTGTGTCTAGCCTGTGTCTAGCCTGTGTCTAGCCTGTGTCTAGCCTGTGTCTAGCCTGTGTCTAGCCTGTGTCTAGCCTGTGTCTTACCTGTGTCTAGCCTGTGTCTAGCCTGTGTCTAGCCTGTGTCTAGCCTGTGTCTAGCCTGTGTCTTACCTGTGTCTAGCCTGTGTCTAGCCTGTGTCTAGCCTGTGTCTAGCCTGTGTCTAGCCTCTGTCTAGCCTATGTCTAGCCTGTGTCTAGCCTGTGTCTACTCTGTGTCTAGCCTGTGTCTAGCCTGTGTCTAGCCTATGTCTAGCCTGTGTCTAACCTGTGTCTAACCTGTGTCTAGCCTGTGTCTAGCCTGTGTCTAGCCTGTGTCTAGCCTGTGTCTAGCCTGTGTCTAGCCTGTGTCTAGCCTGTGTCTAGCCTGTGTCTAGCCTGTGTCTAGCCTGTGTCTAGCCTGTGTCTAGCCTGTGTCTAGCCTGTGTCTAGCCTGTGTCTAGCCTGTGTCTAGCATGTGTCTGGCCTATATCTAGCCTGTGTCTAGCCTGTGTCTAGCCTGTGTCTAGCCTGTGTCTAGCCTGTGTCTAGCCTGTGTCTAGCTTGTGTCTAGCCTGTGTCTAGCCTGTGTCTTGCCTGTGTCTTGCCTGTGTCTAGCCTGTGTCTAGCCTGTGCTGTGTCTAGCCTGTGTCTAGCCTGTGTCTAGCCTGTGTCTAGCCTGTGTCTAGCCTGTGTCTAGCCTGTGTCTAGCCTGTGTCAAGCCTGTGTCTAGCCTGTGTCTAGCCTGTGTCTAGCCTGTCTCTAGCCTGTGTCTAGCATGTGTCTAGCCTGTGTCTAGCCTGTGCCTAGCCTGTACCTAACCTGTGCCTAGCCTGTGCCTAGCCTGTGCCTAGCCTGTGCCTAGCCTGTGCCTAGCCTGTGCCTAGCCTGTGCCTAGCCTGTGCCTAGCTTCTGGCTAGCCTGTGCCCAGCCTGTGCCTAGCCTGTGTCTAGCCTGTGTCTAGCCTGTGTCTAGCCTGTGTCTAGACAGTGCCTAGCCTGTGCCTAGCCAGTGTCTAGCCTGTGTCTAGCCTGTGTCTAGCCTGTGACTAGCCTGTGTCTAGCCTGTGTCTAGCCTGTGTCTGCCTGTGTCTAGCCTGTGTCTAGCATGTGTCTAGCCTGTGTCTAGCCTGTGTCTAGCCTGTGTCTAGCCTGTGTCTAGCCTGTGTCTAGCCTGTGTCTAAACTGTGTCTAGCATGTGTCTAGCGTGTGTCTAGCCTGTGCGTAGCCTGTGTCTAGCCTGTGTCTAGCCTGTATCTAGCCTTTGTCTACTCTGTGTCTAGCCTGTGTCTAGCCTGTGTCTAGCCTATGTCTAGCCTGTGTCTAACCTGTGTCTTGCCTGTGTCTAGCCTGTGTCTAGAGTGTGTCTAGCCTGTGTCTAGCCTGTGTCTAGCCTGTGTCTTACCTGTGTCTAGCCTGTATCTAGCCTGTGTCTAGCCTGTGTCTAGCCTGTGTCTAGCCTGTGTCTAGCCTGTGTCTAGCCTGTGTCTAGCCTGTGTCCAGCCTGTGTCTAGCCTGTGTCTAGCCTGTGTCTAGCCTGTGTCTTCTCTGTGTCTAGCCTGTGTCTAGCCTGTGTCTAGCCTGTGTCTAGCCTGTGTCTAGCCTGTGTCTAGCCTGTGTCTAGTCTGTGTCTAACCTGTGTCTAGCCTTTGTCTAGCCAGTGTCTAGCCTTTGTCTACCCTGTGCATAGCTAGAGTCTTGCCTGTACCTAGCCAGTGCCTAGCCTGTACCTAGCCAGTGTCTAGCCTGTGCCAAGCCATTGTCTAGCCTGTGCCCAGCCAGTGTCTAGCCTGTGCCCAGCCAGTGTCTAGCCTGTGTCTAGCCTGTGCCTAGCGTGTGCCTAGCCTGTGCCTAGCCTGTGCCTAGCCTGTGCCTAACCTGTGCCTAGCCTGTGCCCAGCCTATGCCTAGCTTTTGGCTAGCCTGTGCCCAGCCTGTGCCTAGCCTGTGTCTAGCCTGTGTCTAGCCTGTGTCTAGCCTGTGTCTAGCCTGTGTCTAGCCTGTGTCTAGACAGTGCCTAGCCTGTGCCTAGCCAGTGTCTAGCCTTTGTCTAGCCTGTATCTAGCCTGTGTCTAGCCTGTGTCTAACCTGTTTCTAGCCTGTGTCTAGCCTGTGTCTAGCCTGTGTCTAACCTGCGTCTAGCCTGTGTCTAGCCTGTGTCTAGCCTGTGTCTAGCCTATGTCTAGCCTGTGTCTAGCCTGTGCCTAGCCTGTGTTTAGCCTGTGTCTAGCCTGTGTCTAGCCTGTGTCTAGCCTGTGTCTAGCCTGTGTCAAGCCTGTGTCTAGCATGTGTCTAGCCTGTGACTAGCCTGTGTCTAGCCTGTGTCTAGCCTGTATCTAGCCTGTGTCTAGCCTGTGTCTAACCTGTTTCTAGCCTGTGTCTAGCCTGTGTCTACCCTGTGTCTAACCTGCGTCTAGCCTGTGTCTAGCCTGTGTCTAGCCTGTGTCTAGCCTGTGTCTAGCCTGTGTCTAGCCTGTGTCTAGCCTGTGTCTAGCCTGTGTCTAGCCTGTGTCTTGCCTGTGTCTAGCCTGTGTCTAGCCTGTGTCTAGCCTGTGTCTAGCCTGCGTCAAGCCTGTGTCTAGCCTGTGTCTAGCCTGTGCCTAGCCTGTGCCTAGCCTGTACCTAGCTTGTGCCTAGCCTGCGTCTAGCCTGTATCTAGCCTGTGTCTAGCCTGTGTCTAGCCTGTGTCTAGACAGTGCATAGCCTGTGCCTAGCCAGTATCTTGCCTTTGTCTAGCCTGTGCATAGCCAGAGTCTAGCCTGTGCCTAGCCAGTGTATAGCCTCTGTCTAGCCTGTGTCTAGCCTGTGTCTAGCCTGTGCCTAGCTGTGTCTGGCCTGTGTCTAGCCTGTGTCTATCCTGTGTCTAGCCTGTGTCTAGCCTGTGTCTAGCCTGTGTCTAGCCTGTGTCTAGCCTGTGTCTAGCCTGTGTCTAGCCTGTGTCTAGCCTGTGTCTAGCCTGTGTCTAGCCTGTGTCTAGCCTGTGTCTAGCCTGTGTCTAGCCTGTGTCTTGCCTGTGTCTTGCCTGTGTCTAGCCTGTATCTAGCCAGTGCCTAGCCTGTGTCCAGCCTGTTCCTAGCCTGTGCCTTGCCTGTGCCTAGCCTGTGCCTTGCCTGTGCCTAGCCTGTGCCTAGCATGTGCCTAGCTTGTGCCTAGCCTTTGCCTAGTCTGTGCCTAGCCTGTGCCTAACCTGTGCCTAGCCTGTGCCTAGCTTTTGGCTAGCCTGTGCCCAGCCTGTGCCTAGCCTGTGTCTAGCCTGTGTCTAGCCTGTGTCTAGCCTGTGTCTAGCCTGTGTCTAGCCTGTGTCTAGCCTGGGTCTAGCCTGTGTCTAGCCTGTGTCTAGCCTGTGTCTAGCCTGTGTCTAGCCTGTGTCTAGACAGTGCCTAGCCTGTGCCTAGCCAGTGTCTAGCCTTTGTCTAGCCTGTGCATAGCCAGAGTCTAGCCTGTGCCTAGCCAGTGTATAGCTTCTGTCTAGCCTGTGTCTAGCCTGTGCCTAGCCTGTGTTTAGCCTGTGTCTAGCCTGTGTCTAGCCTGTGTCTAGCCTTGGTCTAGCCTGTGTCTAGCCTGTGTCTAGCCTGTGTCTAGCCTGTGTCTAGCCTGTGTCTAGCCTGTGTCTAGCCTGTGTCTAGCCTGTGTCTAGCTTGTGCCTAGCCTTTGCCTAGTCTGTGCCTAGCCTGTGCCTAACCTGTGCCTAGCCTGTGCCTAGCTTTTGGCTAGCCTGTGCCCAGCCTGTGCCTAGCCTGTGTCTAGCCTGTGTCTAGCCTGTGTCTAGCCTGTGTCTAGCCTGTGTCTAGCCTGTGTCTAGCCTGTGTCTAGCCTGTGTCTAGCCTGTGTCTAGCCTGTGTCTAGACAGTGCCTAGCCTGTGCCTAGCCAGTGTCTAGCCTTTGTCTAGCCTGTGCATAGCCAGAGTCTAGCCTGTGCCTAGCCAGTGTATAGCTTCTGTCTAGCCTGTGTCTAGCCTGTGCCTAGCCTGTGTTTAGCCTGTGTCTAGCCTGTGTCTAGCCTGTGTCTAGCCTTGGTCTAGCCTGTGTCTACCCTGTGTCTAGCCTGTGTCTAGCCTGTGTCTAGCCTGTGTCTAGCCTGTGTCTAGCCTGTGTCTAGCCTGCGAGTACTCTGTGTCTTCTCTGTGTCTAGCCTGTGTCTAGCCTGTGTCTAGCCTGTGTCTAGTCTGTGTCTAACCTGTGTCTAGCCTTTGTCTAGCCTGTGTCTAGCCTGTGTCTAGCCTGTGTCTAGCCTGTGTCTAGCCTGTGTCTAGCCTGTGTCTAGCCTGTGTCTAGCCTGTGTCTAGCCTGTGTCTAGCCTGTGTCTAGCCTGTGCCCAGCCAGTGTCTAGCCTGTGCCCAGCCAGTGTCTAGCCTGTGTCTAGCCTGTGCCTAGCGTGTGACTAGCCTTTGCCTAGCCTGTGCCTAGCCTGTGCCTAGCCTGTGCCTAACCTGTGCCTAGCCTGTGCCTAGCCTATGCCTAGCTTTTGGATAGCCTGTGCCCAGCCTGTGCCTAGCCTGTGTCTAGCCTGTGTCTAGCCTGTGTCTAGCCTGTGTCTAGCCTGTGTCTAGCCTGTGCTAGACAGTGCCTAGCCTGTGCCTAGCCAGTGTCTAGCCTTTGTCTAGCCTGTGCCTAGCCAGTGTCTAGCCTTTGTCTAGCCTGTGCATAGCCAGAGTCTAGCCTGTGCCTAGCCAGTGTATAGCCTCTGTCTAGCCTGTGTCTAGCCTGTGCCTAGCCTGTGTTTAGCCTATGTCTAGCCTGTGTCTAGCCTGTGTCTAGCCTGTGTCTAGCCTGTGTCAAGCCTGTGTCTAGCATGTGTCTTGCCTGTGACTAGCCTGTGTCTAGCCTGTGTCTAGCCTGTATCTAGCCTGTGTCTAGCCTGTGTCTAACCTGTGTCTAGCCTGTGTCTAGCCTGTGTCTCGCCTGTGTCTAACCTGTGTCTAGCCTGTGTCTAGCCTGTGTTTAGCCTGTGTCTAGCCTGTGTCTAGCCTATGTCTAGCCTGTGTCTAGCCTGTGTCTTGCCTGTGTCTAGCCTGTGTCTAGCCTGTGTCTAGCCTGTGTCTAGCCTGCGTCTAGCCTGTGTCTAGCCTGTGTCTAGCCTGTGCCTAGCCTGTGCCTAGCCTGTACCTAGCTTGTGCCTAGCCTGCGTCTAGCCTGTATCTAGCCTGTGTCTAGCCTGTGTCTAGCCTGTGTCTAGCCTGTGTCTAGACAGTGCCTAGCCTGTGCCTAGCCAGTATCTTGCCTTTGTCTAGCCTGTGCATAGCCAGAGTCTAGCCTGTGCCTAGCCAGTGTATAGCCTCTGTCTAGCCTGTGTCTAGCCTGTGCCTAGCATGTGTCTGGCCTGTGTCTAGCCTGTGTCTAGCCTGTGTCCAGCCTGTGTCTAGCCTGTGTCTAGCCTGTGTCTAGCCTGTGTCTAGCCTGTGTCTAGCCTGTGTCTAGCCTGTGTCTAGCCTGTGTCTAGCCTGTGTCTAGCCTGTGTCTAGCCTGTGTCTAGCCTGTGTCTAGCCTGTGTCTAGCCTGTGTCTAGCCTGTGTCTAGCCTGTGTCTAGCCTGTGTCTAGCCTGTGTCTAGCCTGTGTCTAGCCTGTGTCTAGCCAGTGTCTAACCTGTGTCTAGCCTGTGTCTAGCCTGTGTCTAGCCTGTGTCTAGCCTGTGTCTAGCCTGTGTCTAGCCTGTGTCTAGCCAGTGTCTAACCTGTGTCTAGCCTGTGTCTAGCCTGTGTCTAGCCTGTGTCTAGCCTGTGTCTAGCCTGTGTCTAGCCTGTGTCTAGCCTGTATCTAGCCTGTCTGTAGCCTGTCTGTAGCCTGTGTCTAGCCTGTGTCTAGCCTGTGTCTAGCCTGTGTCTAGCCTGTGTCTAGCCTGTGTCTAGCCTGTGTCTAGCCTGTGTCTAGCCTGTGTCTAGCCTGTGTCTAGCCTGTGTCTGGCCTGTGTCTAGCCTGTGTCTAGCCTGTGTCTAGCCTGTGCCTAGCCTGTGTCTAGCCTGTGTCTAGCCTGTGTCTAGCCTGTTTCTAGCCTGTGTCTAGCCTTTGTCTAGCCTGTGTCTAGCCTGTGTCTAGAATGTGCCTAGCCTCTGCCTAGCCTATGCCTAGCCTGGACCTAGCCAGTGCCTAGCCAGTGCCTAGCCTGTACCTAGCCAGTAACTAGCCAGTGTCTAGCCTGTACCCAGCCAGTGTCTAGCCTGTGTCTAGCCTGTGTCTAGCCAGTGTCTAGCCTGTGCCTAGCCAGTGTCTAGCCTGTGTCTAGCCTGTGTCTAGCCTGTGTCTAGCCTGTGTCTAGCCTGTGTCTAGCCTGTGTCTAGCCTGTGTCTAGCCTGTGTCTAGCCTGTGTCTAGCCTGTGTCTAGCCTGTGTCTAGCCTGTGTCTAGCCTGTGTCCAGCCTGTGTCTAGCCTGTGTCTAGCCTGTGTCTAGCCTGTGTCTAGAATGTGCCTAGCCTCTGCCTAGCCTGTGCCTAGCCTGTACCTAGCCAGTGCCTAGCCAGTGCCTAGCCTGTACCTAGCCAGTAACTAGCCAGTGTCTAGCCTGTACCCAGCCAGTGTCTAGCCTGTACCCAGCCAGTGTCTAGCCTGTGTCTAGCCTGTGCCTAGCCTGTGTCTAGCCTGTGTCTAGCCTGTGTCTAGCCAGTGTCTAACCTGTGTCTAGCCTGTGTCTAGCCTGTGTCTAGCCTGTGTCTAGCCTGTGTCTAGCCTGTGTCTAGCCTGTGTCTAGCCTGTGTCTAGCCTGTGTCTAGCCTGTGTCTAGCCTGTGTCCAGCCTGTGTCTAGCCTGTCTGTAGCCTGTGTCTAGCCTGTGTCTAGCCTGTGTCTAGCCTGTGTCTAGCCTGTGTCTAGCCTGTGTCTAGCCTGTGTCTAGCCTGTGTCTAGCCTGTGTCTAGCCTGTGTCTAGCCTGTGTCTAGCCTGTGTCTAGCCTGTGTCTAGCCTGTGTCTAGCCTTTGTCTAGCCTGTGTCTAGCCTGTGTCTAGAATGTGCCTAGCCTCTGCCTAGCCTGTGCCTAGCCTGTACCTAGCCAGTGCCTAGCCAGTGCCTAGCCTGTACCTAGCCAGTAACTAGCCAGTGTCTAGCCTGTACCCAGCCAGTGTCTAGCCTGTGTCTAGCCTGTGCCTAGCCAGTGTCTAGCCTGTGCCTAGCCTGTGTCTAGACAGTGCCTAGCCTGTGCCTAGCCAGTGTCTAGCCTTTGTCTAGCCTGTGCATAGCCAGAGTCTAGCCTGTGCCTAGCCAGTGTATAGCTTCTGTCTAGCCTGTGTCTAGCCTGTGCCTAGCCTGTGTTTAGCCTGTGTCTAGCCTGTGTCTAGCCTGTGTCTAGCCTTGGTCTAGCCTGTGTCTACCCTGTGTCTAGCCTGTGTCTAGCCTGTGTCTAGCCTGTGTGTAGCCTGTGTCTAGCCTGTGTCTAGCCTGTGTCTAGCCTGTGTCTAGCCTGCGTGTACTCTGTGTCTAGCCTGTGTCTAGCCTGTGTCTAGCCTGTGTCTTGTCTGTGTCTAACCTGTGTCTAGCCTTTGTCTAGCCTGTGTCTAGCCTGTGTCTAGCCTTGGTCTAGCCTGTGTCTAGCCTGTGTCTAGCCTGTGTCTAGCCTGTGTCTAGCCTGTGTCTAGCCTGTGTCTAGCCTGTGTCTAGCCTGTGTCTAGCCTGTGTCTAGCCTGTGTCTAGCCTGTGTCTAGCCTGTGTCTAGCCTGCGTGTACTCTGTGTCTTCTCTGTGTCTAGCCTGTGTCTAGCCTGTGTCTAGCCTGTGTCTAGTCTGTGTCTAACCTGTGTCTAGCCTTTGTCTAGCCAGTGTCTAGCCTTTGTCTACCCTGTGCATAGCTAGAGTCTAGTCTGTACCTAGCCAGTGCCTAGCCTGTACCTAGCCAGTGTCTAGCCTGTGCCAAGCCATTGTCTAGCCTGTGCCCAGCCAGTGTCTAGCCTGTGCCCAGCCAGTGTCTAGCCTGTGTCTAGCCTGTGCCTAGCGTGTGACTAGCCTTTGCCTAGCCTGTGCCTAGCCTGTGCCTAGCCTGTGCCTAACCTGTGCCTAGCCTGTGCCTAGCCTATGCCTAGCTTTTGGCTAGCCTGTGCCCAGCCTGTGCCTAGCCTGTGTCTAGCCTGTGTCTAGCCTGTGTCTAGCCTGTGTCTAGCCTGTGTCTAGCCTGTGTCTAGACAGTGCCTAGCCTGTGCCTAGCCAGTGTCTAGCCTTTGTCTAGCCTGTGCCTAGCCAGTGTCTAGCCTTTGTCTGGCTGTGCATAGCCAGCGTCTAGCCTGTGCCTAGCCAGTGTATAGCCTCTGTCTAGCCTGTGTCTAGCCTGTGCCTAGCCTGTGTTTAGCCTATGTCTAGCCTGTGTCTAGCCTGTGTCTAGCCTGTGTCTAGCCTGTGTCAAGCCTGTGTCTAGCATGTGTCTTGCCTGTGACTAGCCTGTGTCTAGCCTGTGTCTAGCCTGTATCTAGCCTGTGTCTAGCCTGTGTCTAACCTGTGTCTAGCCTGTGTCTAGCCTGTGTCTCGCCTGTGTCTAACCTGTGTCTAGCCTGTGTCTAGCCTGTGTTTAGCCTGTGTTTAGCCTGTGTCTAGCCTATGTCTAGCCTGTGTCTAGCCTGTGTCTTGCCTGTGTCTAGCCTGTGTCTAGCCTGTGTCTAGCCTGTGTCTAGCCTGCGTCTAGCCTGTGTCTAGCCTGTGTCTAGCCTGTGCCTAGCCTGTGCCTAGCCTGTACCTAGCTTGTGCCTAGCCTGCGTCTAGCCTGTATCTAGCCTGTGTCTAGCCTGTGTCTAGCCTGTGTCTAGCCTGTGTCTAGACAGTGCCTAGCCTGTGCCAAGCCAGTATCTTGCCTTTGTCTAGCCTGTGCATAGCCAGAGTCTAGCCTGTGCCTAGCCAGTGTATAGCCTCTGTCTAGCCTGTGTCTAGCCTGTGCCTAGCATGTGTCTGGCCTGTGTCTAGCCTGTGTCTAGCCTGTGTCTAGCCTGTCCAGCCTGTGTCTAGCCTGTGTCTAGCCTGTGTCTAGCCTGTGTCTAGCCTGTGTCTAGCCTGTGTCTAGCCTGTGTCTAGCCTGTGTCTAGCCTGTGTCTAGCCTGTGTCTAGCCTGTGTCTAGCCTGTGTCTAGCCTCTAGTGTCTAGCCTGTGTCTAGCCTGTGTCTAGCCTGTGTCTAGCCTGTGTCTAGCCTGTGTCTAGCCTGTGTCTAGCCTGTGTCTAGCCTGTGTCTAGCCTGTGTCTAATCTGTGTCTAGCCTGTGTCTAGCCTGTGTCTAGCCTGTGTCTAGCCTGTGTCTAGCCTTGTCTGTGTCTGTGTCCTGTGTCTAGCCTGTGTCTAGCCAGTGTGTCTAGCCTGTGTGTCTAGCCTGTGTCTAGCCTGTGTCTAGCCTGTGTCTAGCCTGTGTCCTGTGTCTAGCCTGTGTCTAGCCTGTGTCTAGCCTGTGTCTAGCCTGTGCTAGCCTGTCTGTCTAGCCTGTGTCTGCCTAGAGCCTGTGTCTAGCCTGTGTCTAGCCTGTGTCTAGCCTGTGTCTAGCCTGTGCCTAGCCTGTGTCTAGCCTGTGTCTAGCCTGTGTCTAGCCTGTGTCCTCTAGCCTGTGTCTAGCCTGTGTCTGGCCTGTGTCTAGCCTGTGTCTAGCCTGTGTCTAGCCTGTGTCTAGCCTGTGTTCTAGCCTGTGTCTAGCCTGTGTCTAGCCTGTGTCTAGCCTGTGTCCAAGCCTGTGTCTAGCCTGTGTCTAGCCTGTGTCTAGCCTGTGTCTAGCCTGTGTCTAGCCTGCCTGTCTAGCCCAGTGTCTAGCCTGTGCCTAGCCAGTGTCTAGCCTGTCCAGTCAGCCTAGCCTGTGTCTAGCCTGTGTCTAGCCTGCCAGTGTCTAGCCTGTGTCTAGCCTGTGTCTAGCCTGTGTCTAGCCTGTGTCTAGCCTGCCTGTGTCTAGCCTGTGTCTAGCCTGTGTCTAGCCTGTGTCTAGCCTGTGTCTAGCCTGTGTCTAGCCTGTTTCTAGCCTGTGTCTAGCCTTTGTCTAGCCTGTGTCTAGCCTGTGTCTAGAATGTGCCTAGCCTCTGCCTAGCCTGTGCCTAGCCTGTGTCTAGCCTGTGTCTAGCCTGTGTCTAGCCTGTGTCTAGCCTGTGTCTAGCCTGTGTCTAGCCTGTGTCTAGCCTGTGCCCTGCTCTGCCTAGCCTGTGTCTAGCCTGTGTCTAGCCTGTGTCTAGCCTGTGTAGCCTGCTGTCTAGCCTGTGTCTAGCCTGTGTCTAGCCTGTGTGTACTCTGTGTCTAGCCTGTGTCTAGCCTGTGTCTAGCCTGTGTCTTGTCTGTGTCTAACCTGTGTCTAGCCTTTGTCTAGCCTGTGTCTAGCCTGTGCCTAGCCTGTGCCTAGCCTGTACCTAGCTTGTGCCTAGCCTGCGTCTAGCCTGTATCTAGCCTGTGTCTAGCCTGTGTCTTGCCTGTGTCTAGCCTGTGTCTAGACAGTGCCTAGCCTGTGCCAAGCCAGTATCTTGCCTTTGTCTAGCCTGTGCATAGCCAGAGTCTAGCCTGTGCCTAGCCAGTGTATAGCCTCTGTCTAGCCTGTGTCTAGCCTGTGCCTAGCATGTGTCTGGCCTGTGTCTAGCCTGTGTCTAGCCTGTGTCCAGCCTGTGTCTAGCCTGTGTCTAGCCTGTGTCTAGCCTGTGTCTAGCCTGTGTCTAGCCTGTGTCTAGCCTGTGTCTAGCCTGTGTCTAGCCTGTGTCTAGCCTGTGTCTAGCCTGTGTCTAGCCTGTGTCTAGCCTGTGTCTAGCCTGTGTCTTGCCTGTGTCTAGCCTGTGTCTAGCCTATGTCTAGCCTGTGTCTAGCCTGTGTCTAGCCTGTGTCTAGCCAGTGTCTAATCTGTGTCTAGCCTGTGTCTAGCCTGTGTCTAGCCTGTGTCTAGCCTGTGTCTAGTCTGTGTCTAGCCTGTGTCTAGCCAGTGTCTAACCTGTGTCTAGCCTGTGTCTAGCCTGTGTCTAGCCTGTGTCTAGCCTGTGTCTAGCCTGTGTCTAGCCTGTGTCTAGCCTGTGTCTAGCCTGTCTGTAGCCTGTCTGTAGCCTGTGTCTAGCCTGTGTCTAGCCTGTGTCTAGCCTGTGTCTAGCCTGTGTCTAGCCTGTGTCTAGCCTGTGTCTAGCCTGTGTCTAGCCTGTGTCTAGCCTGTGTCTAGCCTGTGTCTAGCCTGTGCCTAGCCTGTGTCTAGCCTGTGTCTAGCCTGTGTCTAGCCTGTTTCTAGCCTGTGTCTAGCCTTTGTCTAGCCTGTGTCTAGCCTGTGTCTAGAATGTGCCTAGCCTCTGCCTAGCCTATGCCTAGCCTGTACCCTAGCCAGTGCCTAGCCAGTGCCTAGCCTGTACCTAGCCAGTAACTAGCCAGTGTCTAGCCTGTACCCAGCCAGTGTCTAGCCTGTGTCTAGCCTGTGCCTAGCCAGTGTCTAGCCTGTGCCTAGCCAGTGTCTAGCCTGTGTCTAGCCTGTGTCTAGCCAGTGTCTAACCTGTGTCTAGCCTGTGTCTAGCCTGTGTCTAGCCTGTGTCTAGCCTGTGTCTAGCCTGTGTCTAGCCTGTGTCCAGCCTGTGTCCAGCCTGTGTCTAGCCTGTGTCTAGCCTGTGTCTAGCCTGTGTCTAGCCTGTGTCTAGCCTGTGTCTAGAATGTGCCTAGCCTCTGCCTAGCCTGTGCCTAGCCTGTACCTAGCCAGTGCCTAGCCAGTGCCTAGCCTGTACCTAGCCAGTAACTAGCCAGTGTCTAGCCTGTACCCAGCCAGTGTCTAGCCTGTACCCAGCCAGTGTCTAGCCTGTGTCTAGCCTGTGCCTAGCCTGTGTCTAGCCTGTGTCTAGCCTGTGTCTAGCCAGTGTCTAACCTGTGTCTCGCCTGTGTCTAGCCTGTGTCTAGCCTGTGTCTAGCCTGTGTCTAGCCTGTGTCTAGCCTGTGTCTAGCCTGTGTCTAGCCTGTGTCTAGCCTGTGTCCAGCCTGTGTCTAGCCAGTCTGTAGCCTGTGTCTAGCCTGTGTCTAGCCTGTGTCTAGCCTGTGTCTAGCCTGTGTCTAGCCTGTGTCTAGCCTGTGTCTAGCCTGTGTCTAGCCTGTGTCTAGCCTGTGTCTAGCCTGTGTCTAGCCTGTTTCTAGCCTGTGTCTAGCCTTTGTCTAGCCTGTGTCTAGCCTGTGTCTAGAATGTGCCTAGCCTCTGCCTAGCCTGTGCCTAGCCTCTGCCTAGCCTGTGCCTAGCCTGTACCTAGCCAGTGCCTAGCCAGTGCCTAGCCTGTACCTAGCCAGTAACTAGCCAGTGTCTAGCCTGTACCCAGCCAGTGTCTAGCCTGTGGCTAGCCTGTGCCTAGCCAGTGTCTAGCCTGTGCCTAGCCAGTGTCTAGCCGGTGCCTAGCCAGTGTCTAGCCTGTACCTAGCCAATTTGTAGCCTGTGTCTAGCCTGTGCTTAGCCAGTGTCTAGTCTGTGCCAAGCCAGTGTCTAGCCTGTGCCTAGCCAGTGTCTAGCCTGTGCTTTGCCAGTGTCTAGTCTGTGCCAAGCCAGTGTCTAGCCTGTGCCTAGCCAGTGTCTAGCCTGTGTCTAGCCTGTGCCTAGCCTGTGCCTTGCCTGTGCCTAGCCTGTGCCTAGCGTGTGCCTAGCCTGTGCCTAGCCTGTGCCTAACCTGTACCTAGCCTGTGCCAAGCCAGTGTCTAGCCTGTGTCTAGCCTGTGCCTAGCCTGTGTCTAGCCTGTGCCCAGCCAGTGTCTAGCCTGTGTCTAGCCTGTGCCTAGCCTGTGCCTTGCCTGTGTCGAGCCTGTGCCTAGCGTGTGCCTAGCCTGTGCCAAGCCTGTGCCTAGCCTGTGCCTAACCTGTGCCTAGCCTGTGCCTAGCCTGTGCCTAGCTTGTGGCTAGCCTGTGCCCAGCCTGTGCCCAGCCTGTGCCTAGCCTGTGTCTAGCCTGTGTCTAGCCTGTACCTAGCCTGTGTTTAGCCTGTGTCTAGCCTGTGTCTAGCCTGTGTCTAGCCTGTGTGTATCATGTGTCTAGCATGTGTCTAGCGTGTGTCTAGCCTGTGTCTAGCCTGTGTCTAGCCTGTCTCTAGCCTATGTCTAGCCTATGTCTAGCCTGTGTCTAGCCTGTGTCTAGCCTGTGTCTAGCCTGTGTCTAGCCTGTGTCTAGCCTGTGTCTAGCCTGTGTCTAGCCTGTGTCTAGCCTGTGTCTAGCAGCTGTGTCTAGCCTGTGTCTAGCCTGTGTCTAGCCTGTGTCTAGCCTGTGTCTAGCCTGTGTCTAGCCTGTGTCTAGCCTGTGTCTAGCCTGTGTCTAGCCTGTGTCTAGCCTGTGTCTAGCCTGTGTCTAGCCTGTGTCTAGCCTGTGTCTAGCCTGTGTCTAGCCTGTGTCTAGCCTGTGTCTTGCCTGTGTCTAGCCTGTGTCTAGCCTGTGTCTAGCCTGTGTCTAGCCTGTGTCTAGCCTGTGCCTAGTCTGTGCCTAGCTTGTGCCTAGCTTGTGCCTAGCCTGTGTCTTGACAGTGCCTAGCCTGTGCCTAGCCAGTGTCTAGCCTTTGTCTAGCCTGTGTCTAGCCTCTGTCTAGCCTGTGCCTAGCCAGTGTATAGCCTCTGTCTAGCCTGTGTCTAGCCTGTGCCTAGCCTGTGTCTAGCATGTGTCTAGCCTGTGTCTAGCCTGTGTCTAGCCTGTGTCTAGCCTGTGTCTAGCCTGTGTCTAGCCTGTGTCTAGCCTGTGTCTAGCCTGTGTCTAGCCTTTGTCTAGCCTGTGTCTAGCCTCTGTCTAGCCTGTGCCTAGCCAGTGTATAGCCTCTGTCTAGCCTGTGTCTAGCCTGTGCCTAGCCTGTGTCTAGCCTGTGTCTAGCCTGTGTCTAGCCTGTGTCTAGCCTGTGTCAAGCCTGTGTCTAGCATGTGTCTAGCCTGTGTCTAGCCTGTGTCTAGCCTGTGTCTAGCCTGTGTCTAGCCTGTGTCTAGCCTGTGTCTAGCCTGTGTCTAGCCTGTGTCTAGCCTGTGTCTAGCCTGTGTCTAGCCTGTGTCTAGCCTGTGTCTAACCTGTGTCTAGCCTGTGTCTAGCCTGTGTTTAGCCTGTGTCTAGCCTGTGTCTAGCCTATGTCTAGCCTGTGTCTAGCCTGTGTCTATCCTGTGTCTTGCCTGTGTCAAGCCTGTGTCTAGCCTGTGTCTAGCCTGTGTCTAGCCTGTGTCTAGCCTGTGTCTAGCCTGTGTCTAGCCTGTGCCTAGCCTGTGCCTGGCCTGTGCCTGGCCTGTGCCTAGCTTGTGCCTAGCCTGCGTCTAGCCTGTATCTAGCCTGTGTCTAGCCTGTGCCTAGCCAGTATCTTGCCTTTGTCTAGCCTGTGCATAGCCAAAGTCTAGCCTGAGCCTAGCCATTGTATAGCCTCTGTCTAGCCTGTGTCTAGCCTGTGCCTAGCCTGTGTCTAGCCTGTGTCTAACCTGTGTCTAGCCTGTGTCTAGCCTGTGTCTAGACAGTGCCTAGCCTGTGCCTAGCCAGTGTCTAGCCTTTGTCTAGCCTGCGTCTAGCCTCTGTCTAGCCTGTGCCTAG
Source organism: Zaprionus indianus (assembly GCA_018904595.1). NCBI lineage: Eukaryota > Metazoa > Arthropoda > Insecta > Diptera > Drosophilidae > Zaprionus > Zaprionus indianus. The sequence continues at coordinate 180,694 of JAEIHA010000879.1, read as the reverse complement.
CCAGTGTATAGCCTCTGTCTAGCCTGTGTCTAGCCTGTGCCTAGCCTGCGTCTAGCCTGTGTCTAGCCTGTGTCTAGCCTGTGTCTAGCCTGTGTCTAGCCTGTGTCTAGCCTGTGTCTAGCCTGTGTCTAGCCTGTGTCTAGACAGTGCCTAGCCTGTGCCTAGCCAGTGTCTAGCCTTTGTCTAGCCTGTGTCTAGCCTCTGTCTAGCCTGTGCCTAGCCAGTGTATAGCCTCTGTCTAGCCTGTGTCTAGAATGTGCCTAGCCTCTGCCTAGCCTGTGCCTAGCCTGTGCCTAGCCTGTACCTAGCCAGTGCCTAGCCAGTGCCTAGCCTGTACCTAGCCAGTAACTAGCCAGTGTCTAGCCTGTACCCAGCCAGTGTCTAGCCTGTGTCTAGCCTGTGCCTAGCCAGTGTCTAGCCTGTGCCTAGCCAGTGTCTAGCCGGTGCCTAGCCAGTGTCTAGCCGGTGCCTAGCCAGTGTCTAGCCTGTACCTAGCCAATTTGTAGCCTGTGTCTAGCCTGTGCTTAGCCAGTGTCTAGTCTGTGCCAAGCCAGTGTCTAGCCTGTGCCTAGCCAGTGTCTAGCCTGTGTCTAGCCTGTGCCTAGCCTGTGCCTTGCCTGTGCCTAGCCTGTGCCTAGCGTGTGCCTAGCCTGTGCCTAGCCTGTGCCTAACCTGTACCTAGCCTGTGCCAAGCCAGTGTCTAGCCTGTGTCTAGCCTGTGCCTAGCCTGTGTCTAGCCTGTGCCCAGCCAGTGTCTAGCCTGTGTCTAGCCTGTGCCTAGCCTGTGCCTTGCCTCTGCCGAGCCTGTGCCTAGCGTGTGCCTAGCCTGTGCCAAGCCTGTGCCTAGCCTGTGCCTAACCTGTGCCTAGCCTGTGCCTAGCCTGTGCCTAGCTTGTGGCTAGCCTGTGCCCAGCCTGTGCCCAGCCTGTGCCTAGCCTGTGTCTAGCCTGTGTCTAGCCTGTGCCTAGCCTGTGTTTAGCCTGTGTCTAGCCTGTGTCTAGCCTGTGTCTAGCCTGTGTGTATCATGTGTCTAGCATGTGTCTAGCGTGTGTCTAGCCTGTGTCTAGCCTGTCTCTAGCCTATGTCTAGCCTATGTCTAGCCTGTGTCTAGCCTGTGTCTAGCCTGTGTCTAGCCTGTGTCTAGCCTGTGTCTAGCCTGTGTCTAGCCTGTGTCTAGCCTGTGTCTAGCCTGTGTCTAGCCTGTGTCTAGCCTGTGTCTAGCCTGTGTCTAGCCTGTGTCTAGCCTGTGTCTAGCCTGTGTCTAGCCTGTGTCTAGCCTGTGTCTAACCTGTGTCTAGCCTGTGTCTAGCCTGTGTCTAGCCTGTGTCTAGCCTGTGTCTAGCCTGTGTCTAACCTGTGTCTAGCCTGTGTCTAGCCTGTGTCTAGCCTGTGTCTAGCCTGTGTCTAGCCTGTGTCTAGCCTGTGTCTTGCCTGTGTCTAGCCTGTGTCTAGCCTGTGTCTAGCCTGTGTCTAGCCTGTGTCTAGCCTGTGCCTAGTCTGTGCCTAGCTTGTGCCTAGCTTGTGCCTAGCCTGTGTCTTGACAGTGCCTAGCCTGTGCCTAGCCAGTGTCTAGCCTTTGTCTAGCCTGTGTCTAGCCTCTGTCTAGCCTGTGCCTAGCCAGTGTATAGCCTCTGTCTAGCCTGTGTCTAGCCTGTGCCTAGCCTGTGTCTAGCATGTGTCTAGCCTGTGTCTAGCCTGTGTCTAGCCTGTGTCTAGCATGTGTCTAGCCTGTGTCTAGCCTGTGTCTAGCCTGTGTCTAGCCTGTGTCTAGCCTGTGTCTAGCCTGTGTCTAGCCTGTGTCTAGCCTGTGTCTAGCCTGTGTCTAGCCAGTGTCTAGCCTTTGTCTAGCCTGTGTCTAGCCTCTGTCTAGCCTGTGCCTAGCCAGTGTATAGCCTCTGTCTAGCCTGGGTCTAGCCTGTGCCTAGCCTGTGTCTAGCCTGTGTCTAGCCTGTGTCTAGCCTGTGTCAAGCCTGTGTCTAGCCTGTGTCTAGCCTGTGTCTAGCATGTGTCTAGCCTGTGTCTAGCCTGTGTCTAGCCTGTGTCTAGCATGTGTCTAGCCTGTGTCTAGCCTGTGTCTAGCCTGTGTCTAGCCTGTGTCTAGCCTGTGTCTAGCCAGTGTCTAGCCTGTGTCTAGCCTGTGTCTAGCCTGTGTCTAGCCAGTGTCTAGCCTTTGTCTAGCCTGTGTCTAGCCTCTGTCTAGCCTGTGCCTAGCCAGTGTCTAGCCTCTGTCTAGCCTGTGTCTAGCCTGTGCCTAGCCTGTGTCTAGCATGTGTCTAGCCTGTGTCTAGCCTGTGTCAAGCCTGTGTCTAGCATGTGTCTAGCCTGTGTCTAGCCTGTGTCTAGCCTGTGTCTAGCCTGTGTCTAGCCTGTGTCTAGCCTGTGTCTAGCCTGTGTCTAGCCTGTGTCTAGCCTGTGTCTAGCCTGTGTCTAGCCTGTGTCTAACCTGTGTCTAGCCTGTGTCTAGCCTGTGTTTAGCCTGTGTCTAGCCTGTGTCTAGCCTATGTCTAGCCTGTGTCTAGCCTGTGTCTATCCTGTGTCTTGCCTGTGTCAAGCCTGTGTCTAGCCTGTGTCTAGCCTGTGTCTAGCCTGTGTCTAGCCTGTGTCTAGCCTGTGTCTAGCCTGTGCCTAGCCTGTGCCTGGCCTGTGCCTGGCCTGTGCCTAGCTTGTGCCTAGCCTGCGTCTAGCCTGTATCTAGCCTGTGTCTAGCCTGTGCCTAGCCAGTATCTTGCCTTTGTCTAGCCTGTGCATAGCCAAAGTCTAGCCTGAGCCTAGCCATTGTATAGCCTCTGTCTAGCCTGTGTCTAGCCTGTGCCTAGCCTGTGTCTAGCCTGTGTCTAACCTGTGTCTAGCCTGTGTCTAGCCTGTGTCTAGACAGTGCCTAGCCTGTGCCTAGCCAGTGTCTAGCCTTTGTCTAGCCTGCGTCTAGCCTCTGTCTAGCCTGTGCCTAGCCAGTGTATAGCCTCTGTCTAGCCTGTGTCTAGCCTGTGCCTAGCCTGCGTCTAGCCTGTGTCTAGCCTGTGTCTAGCCTGTGTCTAGCCTGTGTCTAGCCTGTGTCTAGCCTGTGTCTAGACAGTGCCTAGCCTGTGCCTAGCCAGTGTCTAGCCTTTGTCTAGCCTGTGTCTAGCCTCTGTCTAGCCTGTGCCTAGCCAGTGTACAGCCTCTGTCTAGCCTGTGTCTAGCCTGTGTCTAGCATGTGCCTAGCCTGTGTCTAGCCTGTGTCTAGCCTGTGTCTAGCCTGTGTCTAGCCTGTGTCTAGCCTGTGTCTAGCCTGTGTCTAGCCTGTGTATAGCCTGTGTCTAGCCTGTGTCTAGCCTGTGTCTAGCCTGTGTCTAGCCTGTGTCTAGCCTGTGTCTAGCCTGTGTCTAGCCTGTGTCTAGCCTGTGTCTAACCTGTGTCTAGCCTGTGTCTAGCCTGTGTCTAGCCTGTGTCTAGCCTGTGTCTAGCCTGTGTCTAGCCTGTGTCTAGCCTGTGTCTAGCCTGTGTCTAGCCTGTGCCTAGCCTGTGTCTAGCCTGTGTCTAACCTGTGTCTAGCCTGTGTCTAGCCTGTGTCTAGACAGTGCCTAGCCTGTGCCTAGCCAGTGTCTAGCCTTTGTCTAGCCTGCGTCTAGCCTCTGTCTAGCCTGTGCCTAGCCAGTGTATAGCCTCTGTCTAGCCTGTGTCTAGCCTGTGCCTAGCCTGCGTCTAGCCTGTGTCTAGCCTGTGTCTAGCCTGTGTCTAGCCTGTGTCTAGCCTGTGTCTAGCCTGTGTCTAGACAGTGCCTAGCCTGTGCCTAGCCAGTGTCTAGCCTTTGTCTAGCCTGTGTCTAGCCTCTGTCTAGCCTGTGCCTAGCCAGTGTACAGCCTCTGTCTAGCCTGTGTCTAGCCTGTGCCTAGCCTGTGTCTAGCATGTGCCTAGCCTGTGTCTAGCCTGTGTCTAGCCTGTGTCTAGCCTGTGTCTAGCCTGTGTCTAGCCTGTGTATAGCCTGTGTCTAGCCTGTGTCTAGCCTGTGTCTAGCCTGTGTCTAGCCTGTGTCTAGCCTGTGTCTAGCCTGTGTCTAGCCTGTGTCTAGCCTGTGTCTAACCTGTGTCTAGCCTGTGTCTAGCCTGTGCCTAGCCTGTGTCTAGCCTGTGTCTAGCCTGTGTCTAGCCTGTGTCTAGCCTGTGTCTAGCCTGTGTCTAGCCTGTGTCTAGCCTGTGTCTAGCCTGTGTCTAGCCTGTGTCTAGCCTGTGTCTAGCCTGTGTCTAGCCTGTGTCTAGCCTGTGTCTAGCCTGTGTCTAGCCTGTGTCTAGCCTGTGTCTAGCCTGTGTCTAGCCTGTGTCTAGCCTGTGTCTAGCCTGTGTCTAGCCTGTGTCTAGCCTGTGTCTAGCCTGTGTCTAGCCTGTGTCTAGCCTGTGTCTAGCCTGTGTCTAGCCTGTGCCTAGCCTGTGCTCTGCTGTGTCTAGCCTGTGTCTAGCCTGTGTCTAGCCTGTGTCTAGCCTGTGTCTAGCCTGTGTCTAGCCTGTGTCTAGCCTGTGTCTAGCCTGTGTCTAGCCTGTGTCTAGCCTGTGTCTAGCCTGTGTCTAGCCTGTGTCTAGCCTGTGTCTAGCCTGTGTCTAGCCTGTGTCTAGCCTGTGTCTAGCCTGTGTTTAGCCTGTGTCCAGCCTCTGTCTAGCATGTGTCTAGCCTGTGTCCAGCCTGTGTCTAGCCTGTGTCTAGCCTGTGTCTAGCCTGTGTCTAGCCTGTGTCTAGCCTGTGTCTAGCCTGTGTCTAGCCTGTGTCTAGCCTGTGTCTAGCCTGTGTCTAGCCTGTGTCTAGCCTGTGTCTAGCCTGTGTCTAGCCTGTGTTTAGCCTGTGTCCAGCCTGTGTCTAGCCTGTGTCTAGCCTGTGTCAAGCCTGTGCCTAGCCAGTGTCTAGCCTTTGTTTAACCTGTGAATAGCCAGAGTCTAGCCTGTGCCTAGCCAGTGTATAGCCTGTGTCTAGCCTGTGTCTAGCCTGTGTCTAGCCTGTGCCTAGCCTGGGTCTAGCATGTGTCTGGCCTGTGTCTAGCCTGTGTCTAGCCTGTGTCTAGCCTGTGTCTAGCCTGTGTCTAGCCTGTGTCTAGCCTGTGTCTAGCCTGTGTCTAGCCTGTGTCTAGCCTGTGTCTAGCCTTGGTCTAGCCTGTGTCTAGCCTGTGTCTAGCCTTGGTCTAGCCTGTGTCTAGCCTGTGTCTAGCCTGTGTCTAGCCTGTGTCTAGCCTGTGTCTAGCCTGTGTCTAGCCTGTGTCTAACCTGTGTCTAGCCTGTGTCTAGCCTGTGTCTAGACAGTGCCTAGCCTGTGCCTAGCCTGTGTCTAGCCAGTGTCTAGCCTTTGTCTAGCCTGTGTCTAGCCTCTGTCTAGCCTGTGCCTAGCCAGTGTATAGCCTCTGTCTAGCCTGTGTCTAGCCTCTGCCTAGCCTGCGTCTAGCCTGTGTCTAGCATGTGTCTAGCCTGTGTCTAGCCTGTGTCTAGCCTGTGTCTAGCCTGTGTCTAGACAGTGCCTAGCCTGTGCCTAGCCAGTGTCTAGCCTTTGTCTAGCCTGTGTCTAGCCTCTGTCTAGCCTGTGCCTAGCCAGTGTATAGCCTCTGTCTAGCCTGTGTCTAGCCTGTGCCTAGCCTGTGTCTAGCATGTGTCTAGCATGTGTCTAGCCTGTGTCTAGCCTGTGTCTAGCCTGTGTCTAGCCTGTGTCTAGCCTGTGTCTAGCCTGTGTCTAGCCTGTGTCTAGCCTGTGTCAAGCCTGTGCCTAGCCAGTGTCTAGCCTTTGTTTAACCTGAGAATAGCCAGAGTCTAGCCTGTGCCTAGCCTGTGCCTAGCCTGGGTCTAGCATGTGTCTGGCCTGTGTCTAGCCTGTGTCTAGCCTGTGTCTAGCCTGTGTCTAGCCTGTGTCTAGCCTGTGTCTAGCCTGTGTCTAGCCTGTGTCTAGCCTGTGTCTAGCCTGCTGTGTCTAGCCTGTGTCTAGCCTTGGTCTAGCCTGTGTCTAGCCTGTGTCTAGCCTTGGTCTAGCCTGTGTCTAGCCTGTGTCTAGCCTGTGTCTAGCCTGTGTCTAGCCTGTGTCTAGCCTGTGTCTAGCCTGTGTCTAACCTGTGTTTAGCCTGTGTCTAGCCTGTGTCTAGACAGTGCCTAGCCTGTGCCTAGCCAGTGTCTAGCCTTTGTCTAGCCTGTGTCTAGCCTCTGTCTAGCCTGTGCCTAGCCAGTGTATAGCCTCTGTCTAGCCTGTGTCTAGCCTCTGCCTAGCCTGCGTCTAGTTTGTGTCTAGCCTGTGTCTAGCCTGTGTCTAGCCTGTGTCTAGCCTGTGTCTAGCCTGTGTCTAGACAGTGCCTAGCCAGTGTCTAGCCTTTGTCTAGCCTGTGTCTAGCCTCTGTCTAGCCTCTGTCTAGCCTGTGCCTAGCCTGTGTCTAGCCTGTGTCTAGCCTGTGTCTAGCCTGTGTCTAGCCTGTGTCTAGCCTGTGTCTAGCCTGTGTCTAGCCTGTGTCTAGCCTGTGTCTAGCCTGTGTCTAGCCTGTGTCTAGCCTGTGTCTAGCCTGTGTCTAGCCTGTGTCTAGCCTGTGTCTAGCCTGTGTCTAGCCTGTGTCTAGCCTGTGTTTAGCCTGTGTCCAGCCTCTGTCTAGCATGTGTCTAGCCTGTGTCCAGCCTGTGTCTAGCCTGTGTCTAGCCTGTGTCTAGCCTGTGTCTAGCCTGTGTCTAGCCTGTGTCTAGCCTGTGTCTAGCCTGTGTCTAGCCTGTGTCTAGCTTGTGCCTAGCCTGTGTCTAGCCTGTGTCTAGCCTGTGTCTAGCCTGTGTCTAGCCTGTGTTTAGCCTGTGTCCAGCCTGTGTCTAGCCTGTGTCTAGCCTGTGTCAAGCCTGTGCCTAGCCAGTGTCTAGCCTTTGTTTAACCTGTGAATAGCCAGAGTCTAGCCTGTGCCTAGCCAGTGTATAGCCTGTGTCTAGCCTGTGTCTAGCCTGTGTCTAGCCTGTGCCTAGCCTGGGTCTAGCATGTGTCTGGCCTGTGTCTAGCCTGTGTCTAGCCTGTGTCTAGCCTGTGTCTAGCCTGTGTCTAGCCTGTGTCTAGCCTGTGTCTAGCCTGTGTCTAGCCTGTGTCTAGCCTGTGTCTAGCCTTGGTCTAGCCTGTGTCTAGCCTGTGTCTAGCCTTGGTCTAGCCTGTGTCTAGCCTGTGTCTAGCCTGTGTCTAGCCTGTGTCTAGCCTGTGTCTAGCCTGTGTCTAACCTGTGTCTAGCCTGTGTCTAGCCTGTGTCTAGACAGTGCCTAGCCTGTGCCTAGCCTGTGTCTAGCCAGTGTCTAGCCTTTGTCTAGCCTGTGTCTAGCCTCTGTCTAGCCTGTGCCTAGCCAGTGTATAGCCTCTGTCTAGCCTGTGTCTAGCCTCTGCCTAGCCTGCGTCTAGCCTGTGTCTAGCATGTGTCTAGCCTGTGTCTAGCCTGTGTCTAGCCTGTGTCTAGCCTGTGTCTAGACAGTGCCTAGCCTGTGCCTAGCCAGTGTCTAGCCTTTGTCTAGCCTGTGTCTAGCCTCTGTCTAGCCTGTGCCTAGCCAGTGTATAGCCTCTGTCTAGCCTGTGTCTAGCCTGTGCCTAGCCTGTGCCTAGCCTGTGTCTAGCATGTGTCTAGCATGTGTCTAGCCTGTGTCTAGCCTGTGTCTAGCCTGTGTCTAGCCTGTGTCTAGCCTGTGTCTAGCCTGTGTCTAGCCTGTGTCTAGCCTGTGTCAAGCCTGTGCCTAGCCAGTGTCTAGCCTTTGTTTAACCTGAGAATAGCCAGAGTCTAGCCTGTGCCTAGCCTGTGCCTAGCCTGGGTCTAGCATGTGTCTGGCCTGTGTCTAGCCTGTGTCTAGCCTGTGTCTAGCCTGTGTCTAGCCTGTGTCTAGCCTGTGTCTAGCCTGTGTCTAGCCTGTGTCTAGCCTGTGTCTAGCCTGTGTCTAGCCTGTGTCTAGCCTGTGTCTAGCCTGTGTCTAGCCTTGGTCTAGCCTGTGTCTAGCCTGTGTCTAGCCTTGGTCTAGCCTGTGTCTAGCCTGTGTCTAGCCTGTGTCTAGCCTGTGTCTAGCCTGTGTCTAGCCTGTGTCTAGCCTGTGTCTAACCTGTGTCTAGCCTGTGTCTAGCCTGTGTCTAGACAGTGCCTAGCCTGTGCCTAGCCAGTGTCTAGCCTTTGTCTAGCCTGTGTCTAGCCTCTGTCTAGCCTGTGCCTAGCCAGTGTATAGCCTCTGTCTAGCCTGTGTCTAGCCTCTGCCTAGCCTGCGTCTAGTTTGTGTCTAGCCTGTGTCTAGCCTGTGTCTAGCCTGTGTCTAGCCTGTGTCTAGCCTGTGTCTAGACAGTGCCTAGCCAGTGTCTAGCCTTTGTCTAGCCTGTGTCTAGCCTCTGTCTAGCCTCTGTCTAGCCTGTGCCTAGCCAGTGTCTAGCATGTGTCAAGCATGTGTCTAGCCTGTGTCTAGCCTGTGTCTAGCCTGTGTCTAGCCTGTGTCTAGCCTGTATCTAGCCTGTGTCTAGCCTGTGTCTAGCCTGTGTCTAGCCTGTGTCTAGCCTGTGTCTAGCCTGTGTCTAGCCTGTGTCTAGCCTGTGTCTAGCCTGTGTCTAGCCTGTGTCTAGCCTGTGTCTAGCCTGTGTCTAGCCTGTGTCTAGCCTGTGTCTAGCCTGTGTCTAGCCTGTGTCTAGCCTGTGTCTAGCCTGTCTAGCCTGTGTCTAGCCTGTGTCTAGCCTGTGTCTAGCCTGTGTCTAGCCTGTGTCCAGCCTCTGTCTAGCATGTGTCTAGCCTGTGTCCAGCCTGTATCTAGCCTGTGTCTAGCCTGTGTCTAGCCTGTGTCTAGCCTGTGTCTAGCCTGTGTCTAGCCTGTGTCTAGCCTGTGTCTAGCCTGTGTCTAGCTTGTGCCAAGCCTGTGTCTAGCCTGTGTCTAGCCTGTGTCTAGCCTGTGTCTAGCCTGTGTCTAGCCTGTGTCTAGCCTGTGTTTAGCCTGTGTCTAGCCTGTGTCTAGCCTGTGTCTAGCCTGTGTCAAGCCTGTGCCTAGCCAGTGTCTAGCCTTTGTTTAACCTGTGAATAGCCAGAGTCTAGCCTGTGCCTAGCCAGTGTATAGCCTGTGTCTAGCCTGTGTCTAGCCTGTGTCTAGCCTGTGCCTAGCCTGGGTCTAGCATGTGTCTGGCCTGTGTCTAGCCTGTGTCTAGCCTGTGTCTAGCCTGTGTCTAGCCTGTGTCTAGCCTGTGTCTAGCCTGTGTCTAGCCTGTGTCTAGCCTGTGTCTAGCCTGTGTCTAGCCTGTGTCTAGCCTGTGTCTAGCCTGTGTCTAGCCTTGGTCTAGCCTGTGTCTAGCCTGTGTCTAGCCTTGGTCTAGCCTGTGTCTAGCCTGTGTCTAGCCTGTGTCTAGCCTGTGTCTAGCCTGTGTCTAGCCTGTGTCTAGCCTGTGTCTAGACAGTGCCTAGCCTGTGCCTAGCCTGTGCCTAGCCAGTGTCTAGCCTTTGTCTAGCCTGTGTCTAGCCTCTGTCTAGCCTGTGCCTAGCCAGTGTATAGCCTCTGTCTAGCCTGTGTCTAGCCTCTGCCTAGCCTGCGTCTAGCCTGTGTCTAGCATGTGTCTAGCCTGTGTCTAGCCTGTGTCTAGCCTGTGTCTAGCCTGTGTCTAGACAGTGCCTAGCCTGTGCCTTGCCAGTGTCTAGCCTTTGTCTAGCCTGTGTCTAGCCTCTGTCTAGCCTGTGCCTAGCCAGTGTATAGCCTCTGTCTAGCCTGTGTCTAGCCTGTGCCTAGCCTGTGTCTAGCATGTGTCTAGCATGTGTCTAGCCTGTGTCTAGCCTGTGTCTAGCCTGTGTCTAGCCTGTGTCTAGCCTGTGTCTAGCCTGTGTCTAGCCTGTGTCTAGCCTGTGTCAAGCCTGTGCCTAGCCAGTGTCTAGCCTTTGTTTAACCTGTGAATAGCCAGAGTCTAGCCTGTGCCTAGCCAGTGTATAGCCTGTGTCTAGCCTGTGTCTAGCCTGTGTCTAGCCTGTGTCTAGCCTGTGCCTAGCCTGGGTCTAGCATGTGTCTGGCCTGTGTCTAGCCTGTGTCTAGCCTGTGTCTAGCCTGTGTCTAGCCTGTGTCTAGCCTGTGTCTAGCCTGTGTCTAGCCTGTGTCTAGCCTGTGTCTAGCCTGTGTCTAGCCTGTGTCTAGCCTGTGTCTAGCCTGTGTCTAGCCTTGGTCTAGCCTGTGTCTAGCCTGTGTCTAGCCTTGGTCTAGCCTGTGTCTAGCCTGTGTCTAGCCTGTGTCTAGCCTGTGTCTAGCCTGTGTCTAGCCTGTGTCTAGCCTGTGTCTAGCCTGTGTCTAGCCTGTGTCTAGCCTGTGTCTAGCCTGTGTCTAGACAGTGCCTAGCCTGTGCCTAGCCAGTGTCTAGCCTTTGTCTAGCCTGTGTCTAGCCTCTGTCTAGCCTGTGCCTAGCCAGTGTATAGCCTCTGTCTAGCCTGTGTCTAGCCTCTGCCTAGCCTGCGTCTAGCCTGTGTCTAGCCTGTGTCTAGCCTGTGTCTAGCCTGTGTCTAGCCTGTGTCTAGACAGTGCCTAGCCAGTGTCTAGCCTTTGTCTAGCCTGTGTCTAGCCTCTGTCTAGCCTCTGTCTAGCCTGTGCCTAGCCAGTGTCTAGCATGTGTCAAGCATGTGTCTAGCCTGTGTCTAGCCTGTGTCTAGCCTGTGTCTAGCCTGTGTCTAGCCTGTGTCTAGCCTGTGTCTAGCCTGTGTCTAGCCTGTGTCTAGCCTGCCTGTGTCTAGCCTGTGTCTAGCCTGTGTCTAGCCTGTGTCTAGCCTGTGTCTAGCCTGTGTCTAGCCTGTGTCTAGCCTGTGTCTAGCCTGTGTCTAGCCTGTGTCTAGCCTGTGTCTAGCCTGTGTCTAGCCTGTGTCTAGCCTGTGTCTAGCCTGTGTCTAGCCTGTGTCTAGCCTGTGTCTAGCCTGTGTCTAGCCTGTGTCTAGCCTGTGCCTGTGTTCTAGCCTGTGTCTAGCCTGTGTCTAGCCTGTGTCTAGCCTGTGTCTAGCCTGTGTCTAGCCTGTGTCTTGTGTCTAGCCTGTGTCTAGCCTGTGTCTAGCCTGTGTCTAGCCTGTGTCTAGCCTGTGTCTAGCCTGTGTCTAGCCTGTGTCCAGCCTGTATCTGTCTAGCCTGTGTCTAGCCTGTGTCTAGCCTGTGTCCAGCCTGTGTCTAGCCTGTGTCTAGCCTGTGTCTAGCCTGTGTCTAGCCTGTGTCTAGCCTGTGTCTAGCCTGTGTCTAGCCTGTGTCTAGCCTGTGCCTAGCCTGGGTCTAGCATGTGTCTGGCCTGTGTCTAGCCTGTGTCTAGCCTGTGTCTAGCCTGTGTCTAGCCTGTGTCTAGCCTGTGTCTAGCCTGTGTCTAGCCTGTGTCTAGCCTGTGTCTAGCCTTGGTCTAGCCTGTGTCTAGCCTGTGTCTAGCCTTGGTCTAGCCTGTGTCTAGCCTGTATCTAGCCTGTGTCTAGCCTGTGTCTAGCCTGTGTCTAGCCTGTGTCTAGCCTGTGTCTAGCCTGTGTCTAACCTGTGTCTAGCCTGTGTCTAGCCTGTGTCTAGACAGTGCCTAGCCTGTGCCTAGCCAGTGTCTAGCCTTTGTCTAGCCTGTGTCTAGCCTCTGTCTAGCCTGTGCCTAGCCAGTGTATAGCCTCTGTCTAGCCTGTGTCTAGCCTCTGCCTAGCCTGCGTCTAGCCTGTGTCTAGCCTGTGTCTAGCCTGTGTCTAGCCTGTGTCTAGCCTGTGTCTAGCCTGTGTCTAGACAGTGCCTAGCCAGTGTCTAGCCTTTGTCTAGCCTGTGTCTAGCCTCTGTCTAGCCTCTGTCTAGCCTGTGCCTAGCCAGTGTCTAGCATGTGTCAAGCATGTGTCTAGCCTGTGTCTAGCCTGTGTCTAGCCTGTGTCTAGCCTGTGTCTAGCCTGTGTCTAGCCTGTGTCTAGCCTGTGTCTAGCCTGTGTCTAGCCTGTGTCTAGCCTGTGTCTAGCCTGTGTCTAGCCTGTGTCTAGCCTGTGTCTAGCCTGTGTCTAGCCTGTGTCTAGCCTGTGTCTAGCCTGTGTCTAGCCTGTGTCTAGCCTGTGTCTAGCCTGTGTCTAGCCTGTGTCTAGCCTGTGTCTAGCCTGTGTCTAGCCTGTGTCTAGCCTGTGCCTAGCCTGTGTCTAGCCTGTGTCTAGCCTGTGTCTAGCCTGTGTCTAGCCTGTGTCTAGCCTGTGTCTAGCCTGTGTCTAGCCTGTGTCTAGCCTGTGTCTAGCCTGTGTCTAACCTGTGTCTAGCCTGTGTCTAGCCTGTGTCTAGACAGTGCCTAGCCTGTGCCTAGCCAGTGTCTAGCCTTTGTCTAGCCTGTGTCTAGCCTCTGTCTAGCCTGTGCCTAGCCAGTGTATAGCCTCTGTCTAGCCTGTGTCTAGCCTCTGCCTAGCCTGCGTCTAGCCTGTGTCTAGCCAGTGTCTAGCCTGTGTCTAGCCTGTGTCTAGCCTGTGTCTAGCCTGTGTCTAGACAGTGCCTAGCCAGTGTCTAGCCTTTGTCTAGCCTGTGTCTAGCCTCTGTCTAGCCTCTGTCTAGCCTGTGCCTAGCCAGTGTCTAGCATGTGTCAAGCATGTGTCTAGCCTGTGTCTAGCCTGTGTCTAGCCTGTGTCTAGCCTGTGTCTAGCCTGTATCTAGCCTGTGTCTAGCCTGTGTCTAGCCTGTGTCTAGCCTGTGTCTAGCCTGTGTCTAGCCTGTGTCTAGCCTGTGTCTAGCCTGTGTCTAGCCTGTGTCTAGCCTGTGTCTAGCCTGTGTCTAGCCTGTGTCTAGCCTGTGTCTAGCCTGTGTCTAGCCTGTGTCTAGCCTGTGTCTAGCCTGTGTCTAGCCTGTGTCTAGCCTGTGTCTAGCCTGTGTCTAGCCTGTGTCTAGCCTGTGTCTAGCCTGTGTCTAGCCTGTGTCTAGCCTGTGTCTAGCCTGTGTCCAGCCTCTGTCTAGCATGTGTCTAGCCTGTGTCCAGCCTGTATCTAGCCTGTGTCTAGCCTGTGTCTAGCCTGTGTCTAGCCTGTGTCTAGCCTGTGTCTAGCCTGTGTCTAGCTTGTGCCTAGCCTGTGTCTAGCCTGTGTCTAGCCTGTGTCTAGCCTGTGTCTAGCCTGTGTCTAGCCTGTGTTTAGCCTGTGTCTAGCCTGTGTCTAGCCTGTGTCTAGCCTGTGTCTAGCCTGTGTCAAGCCTGTGCCTAGCCAGTGTCTAGCCTTTGTTTAACCTGTGAATAGCCAGAGTCTAGCCTGTGCCTAGCCAGTGTATAGCCTGTGTCTAGCCTGTGTCTAGCCTGTGTCTAGCCTGTGCCTAGCCTGGGTCTAGCATGTGTCTGGCCTGTGTCTAGCCTGTGTCTAGCCTGTGTCTAGCCTGTGTCTAGCCTGTGTCTAGCCTGTGTCTAGCCTGTGTCTAGCCTGTGTCTAGCCTGTGTCTAGCCTGTGTCTAGCCTGTGTCTAGCCTTGGTCTAGCCTGTGTCTAGCCTGTGTCTAGCCTTGGTCTAGCCTGTGTCTAGCCTGTGTCTAGCCTGTGTCTAGCCTGTGTCTAGCCTGTGTCTAGCCTGTGTCTAGACAGTGCCTAGCCTGTGCCTAGCCTGTGCCTAGCCAGTGTCTAGCCTTTGTCTAGCCTGTGTCTAGCCTCTGTCTAGCCTGTGCCTAGCCAGTGTATAGCCTCTGTCTAGCCTGTGTCTAGCCTCTGCCTAGCCTGCGTCTAGCCTGTGTCTAGCATGTGTCTAGCCTGTGTCTAGCCTGTGTCTAGCCTGTGTCTAGCCTGTGTCTAGACAGTGCCTAGCCTGTGCCTTGCCAGTGTCTAGCCTTTGTCTAGCCTGTGTCTAGCCTCTGTCTAGCCTGTGCCTAGCCTGTGCCTAGCCTGTGTCTAGCATGTGTCTAGCATGTGTCTAGCCTGTGTATAGCCTCTGTCTAGCCTGTGTCTAGCCTGTGCCTAGCCTGTGTCTAGCATGTGTCTAGCATGTGTCTAGCCTGTGTCTAGCCTGTGTCTAGCCTGTGTCTAGCCTGTGTCTAGCCTGTGTCTAGCCTGTGTCTAGCCTGTGTCTAGCCTGTGTCAAGCCTGTGCCTAGCCAGTGTCTAGCCTTTGTTTAACCTGTGAATAGCCAGAGTCTAGCCTGTGCCTAGCCAGTGTATAGCCTGTGTCTAGCCTGTGTCTAGCCTGTGTCTAGCCTGTGTCTAGCCTGTGCCTAGCCTGGGTCTAGCATGTGTCTGGCCTGTGTCTAGCCTGTGTCTAGCCTGTGTCTAGCCTGTGTCTAGCCTGTGTCTAGCCTGTGTCTAGCCTGTGTCTAGCCTGTGTCTAGCCTGTGTCTAGCCTGTGTCTAGCCTTGGTCTAGCCTGTGTCTAGCCTGTGTCTAGCCTTGGTCTAGCCTGTGTCTAGCCTGTGTCTAGCCTGTGTCTAGCCTGTGTCTAGCCTGTGTCTAGCCTGTGTCTAGCCTGTGTCTAGCCTGTGTCTAACCTGTGTCTAGCCTGTGTCTAGCCTGTGTCTAGACAGTGCCTAGCCTGTGCCTAGCCAGTGTCTAGCCTTTGTCTAGCCTGTGTCTAGCCTCTGTCTAGCCTGTGCCTAGCCAGTGTATAGCCTCTGTCTAGCCTGTGTCTAGCCTCTGCCTAGCCTGCGTCTAGCCTGTGTCTAGCCTGTGTCTAGCCTGTGTCTAGCCTGTGTCTAGCCTGTGTCTAGCCTGTGTCTAGACAGTGCCTAGCCAGTGTCTAGCCTTTGTCTAGCCTGTGTCTAGCCTCTGTCTAGCCTCTGTCTAGCCTGTGCCTAGCCAGTGTCTAGCATGTGTCAAGCATGTGTCTAGCCTGTGTCTAGCCTGTGTCTAGCCTGTGTCTAGCCTGTGTCTAGCCTGTGTCTAGCCTGTGTCTAGCCTGTGTCTAGCCTGTGTCTAGCCTGTGTCTAGCCTGTGTCTAGCCTGTGTCTAGCCTGTGTCTAGCCTGTGTCTAGCCTGTGTCTAGCCTGTGTCTAGCCTGTGTCTAGCCTGTGTCTAGCCTGTGTCTAGCCTGTGTCTAGCCTGTCTAGCCTGTGTCTAGGCCTGTGTCTAGCCTGTGTCTAGCCTGTGTCTAGCCTGTGTCTAGCCTGTGTCTAGCCTGTGCCTAGCCTGTGTCTAGCCTGTGTCTAGCCTGTGTCTAGCCTGTGTCTAGCCTGTGTCTAGCCTGTGTCTAGCCTGTGTCTAGCCTGTGTCTAGCCTGTGTCTAGCCTGTGTCTAGCCTGTGTCTAGCCTGTGTCTAGCCTGTGTCTAGCCTGTGTCTAGCCTGTGTCTAGCCTGTGTCTAGCCTGTGTCTAGCCTGTGTCTAGCCTGTGTCTAGCCTGTGTCTAGCCTGTGTCTAGCCTGTGTCTAGCCTGTGTCTAGCCTGTGTCTAGCCTGTGTCTAGCCTGTGTCTAGCCTGTGTTTAGCCTGTGTCCAGCCTCTGTCTAGCATGTGTCTAGCCTGTGTCTAGCCTGTGTCTAGCCTGTGTCCAGCCTGTATCTAGCCTGTGTCTTGCCTGTGTCTAGCCTGTGTCTAGCCTGTTTCTAGCCTGTGTCTAGCCTGTGTCTAGCCTGTGTCTAGCCTGTGCCTAGCCTGGGTCTAGCATGTGTCTGGCCTGTGTCTAGCCTGTGTCTAGCCTGTGTCTAGCCTGTGTCTAGCCTGTGTCTAGCCTGTGTCTAGCCTGTGTCTAGCCTGTGTCTAGCCTGTGTCTAGCCTGTGTCTAGCCTGTGTCTAGCCTGTGTCTAGCCTTGGTCTAGCCTGTGTCTAGCCTGTGTCTAGCCTTGGTCTAGCCTGTGTCTAGCCTGTGTCTAGCCTGTGTCTAGCCTGTGTCTAGCCTGTGTCTAGCCTGTGTCTAACCTGTGTCTAGCCTGTGTCTAGCCTGTGTCTAGACAGTGCCTAGCCTGTGCCTAGCCAGTGTCTAGCCTTTGTCTAGCCTGTGTCTAGCCTCTGTCTAGCCTGTGCCTAGCCAGTGTATAGCCTCTGTCTAGCCTGTGTCTAGCCTCTGCCTAGCCTGCGTCTAGCCTGTGTCTAGCCTGTGTCTAGCCTGTGTCTAGCCTGTGTCTAGCCTGTGTCTAGCCTGTGTCTAGACAGTGCCTAGCCAGTGTCTAGCCTTTGTCTAGCCTGTGTCTAGCCTCTGTCTAGCCTCTGTCTAGCCTGTGCCTAGCCAGTGTCTAGCATGTGTCAAGCATGTGTCTAGCCTGTGTCTAGCCTGTGTCTAGCCTGTGTCTAGCCTGTGTCTAGCCTGTGTCTAGCCTGTGTCTAGCCTGTGTCTAGCCTGTGTCTAGCCTGTGTCTAGCCTGTGTCTAGCCTGTGTCTAGCCTGTGTCTAGCCTGTGTCTAGCCTGTGTCTAGCCTGTGTCTAGCCTGTGTCTAGCCTGTGTCTAGCCTGTGTCTAGCCTGTGTCTAGCCTGTGTCTAGCCTGTGTCTAGCCTGTGTCTAGCCTGTGTCTAGCCTGTGTCTAGCCTGTGTCTAGCCTGTGTCTAGCCTGTGTCTAGCCTGTGTCTAGCCTGTGTCTAGCCTGTGTCTAGCCTGTGTCTAGCCTGTGTCTAGCCTGTGTCTAGCCTGTGTCTAGCCTGTGTCTAGCCTGTGTCTAGCCTGTGTTTAGCTTGTGTCCAGCCTCTGTCTAGCATGTGTCTAGCCTGTGTCTAGCCTGTGTCTAGCCTGTGTCCAGCCTGTATCTAGCCTGTGTCTAGCCTGTGTCTAGCCTGTGTCTAGCCTGTGTCTAGCCTGTTTCTAGCCTGTGTCTAGCCTGTGTCTAGCCTGTGTCTAGCCTGTGTCTAGCCTGTGTCTAGCCTGTGTCTAGCCTGTGTCTAGCCTGTGTCTAGCCTGTGGCTAGCCTGTGTCTAGCCTTTGTCTAGCCTTTGTTTAGCCTGTGTCTAGCCTGTGTCTAGCCTGTGTCAAGCCTGTGCCTAGCCAGTGTCTAGCCTTTGTTTAACCTGTGAATAGCCAGAGTCTAGCCTGTGCCTATCCAGTGTATAGCCTGTGTCTAGCCTCTGTCTAGCCTGTGTCTAGCCTGTGCCTAGCCTGGGTCTAGCATGTGTCTGGCCTGTGTCTAGCCTGTGTCTAGCCTGTGTCTAGCCTGTGTCTAGCCTGTGTCTAGCCTGTGTCTAGCCTGTGTCTAGCCTGTGTCTAGCCTGTGTCTAGCCTGTGTCTAGCCTGTGTCTAGCCTGTGTCTAGCCTGTGTCTAGCCTGTGTCTAGCCTGTGTCTAGCCTGTGCCTAGCCTGTGTCTAGCCTGTGTCTAGCCTGTGTCTAGCCTGTGTCTAGCCTGTGTCAGCTAGCCTGTGTCTAGCCTGTGTCTAGCCTGTGTCTAGCCTGTGTCTAGCCTGTGTCTAGCCTGTGTCTAGCCTGTGTCTAGCCTGTGTCTAGCCTGTGTCTAGCCTGTGTCTAGCCTGTGTCTAGCCTGTGTCTAGCCTGTGTCTAGCCTGTGTCTAGCCTGTGTCTAGCCTGTGTCTAGCCTGTGTCTAGCCTGTGTCTAGCCTGTGTCTAGCCTGTGTCTAGCCTGTGTCTAGCCTGTGTTTAGCTTGTGTCCAGCCTCTGTCTAGCATGTGTCTAGCCTGTGTCTAGCCTGTGTCTAGCCTGTGTCCAGCCTGTATCTAGCCTGTGTCTAGCCTGTGTCTAGCCTGTGTCTAGCCTGTTTCTAGCCTGTGTCTAGCCTGTGTCTAGCCTGTGTCTAGCCTGTGTCTAGCCTGTGTCTAGCCTGTGTCTAGCCTGTGTCTAGCCTGTGTCTAGCCTGTGTCTAGCCTGTGGCTAGCCTGTGTCTAGCCTTTGTCTAGCCTTTGTTTAGCCTGTGTCTAGCCTGTGTCTAGCCTGTGTCAAGCCTGTGCCTAGCCAGTGTCTAGCCTTTGTTTAACCTGTGAATAGCCAGAGTCTAGCCTGTGCCTATCCAGTGTATAGCCTGTGTCTAGCCTGTGTCTAGCCTGTGTCTAGCCTGTGCCTAGCCTGGGTCTAGCATGTGTCTGGCCTGTGTCTAGCCTGTGTCTAGCCTGTGTCTAGCCTGTGTCTAGCCTGTGTCTAGCCTGTGTCTAGCCTGTGTCTAGCCTGTGTCTAGCCTGTGTCTAGCCTTGGTCTAGCCTGTGTCTAGCCGTGGTCTAGCCTGTGTCTAGCCTGTGTCTAGCCTGTGTCTAGCCTGTGTCTAGCCTGTGTCTAGCCTGCGTCTACTCTGTGTCTTCTCTGTGTCTAGCCTGTGTCTAGCCTGTGTCTAGCCTGTGTCTAGCCTGTGTCTAGCCTGTGTCTAACCTGTGTCTAGCCTTTGTCTAGCCAGTGTCTAGCCTTTGTCTACCCTGTGCATAGCTAGAGTCTAGCCTGTACCTAGCCAGTGCCTAGCCTGTACCTAGCCAGTGCCTAGACTGTACCTAGCCAGTGCCTAGCCTGTACCTAGCCAGTGTCTAGCCTGTGCCAAGCCATAGTCTAGCCTGTGGCCAGCCAGTGTCTAGCCTGTGTCTAGCCTGTGCCTAGCCGTGTGCCTTGCCTGTGCCTAGCCTGTGCCTAGCGTGTGCCTAGCCTTTGCCTAGCCTGTGCCTAGCCTGTGCCTAACCTGTGCCTAGCCTGTGCCTAGCCTGTGCCCAGCCTGTGCCTAGCCTGTGTCTAGCCTGTGTCTAGCCTGTGTCTAGCCTGTGTCTAGCCTGAATCTAGCCTGTGTCTAGCCTGTGTCTAGACAGTGCCTAGCCTGTGTCTAGCCTGAATCTAGCCTGTGTCTAGCCTGTGTCTAGACAGTGCCTAGCCTGTG
Source organism: Zaprionus indianus (assembly GCA_018904595.1). NCBI lineage: Eukaryota > Metazoa > Arthropoda > Insecta > Diptera > Drosophilidae > Zaprionus > Zaprionus indianus. Next base: position 162,117 of record JAEIHA010000879.1, on the reverse strand, counting down.
TCTAGCCTGTGTCTAGCCTGTGTCTAGCCTGTGTCTAGCCTGTGTCTAGCCTGTGTTAAGCCTGTGTCTAGCCTGTGTCTAGCCTGTGTCTAGCCTGTGTCTAGCCTGTGTCTAACCTGTGTCTAGCCTGTGCCTAGCCTGTGCCTTGCCTGTGTCTAGCCTGTGTCTAGCCTGTGTTTAGCCTGTGTCTAGCCTGTGTCTAGCCTGAATCTAGCCTGTGTCTAGCCTGTGTCTAGACAGTGCCTAGCCTGTGTCTAGCCTGTGTCTAGCCTGTGTCTAGACAGTGTCTAGCCTGTGCATAGCCAGATTCTAGCCTGTGCCTAGCCAGTGTATAGCCTCTGTCTAGCCTGTGTCTAGCCTGTGCCTAGCCTGTGTTTAGCCTGTGTTTAGCCGGTGTCTAGCCTGTGTCTAGCCTGTGTCTAGCCTGTGTCTAGCCTGTGTCTAACCTGTGTCTAGCCTGTGCCTAGCCTGTGCCTTGCCTGTGTCTAGCCTGTGTCTAGCCTGTGTTTAGCCTGTGTCTAGCCTGTGTCTAGCCTGTGTCTAGCCTGTGTCTAGACAGTGTCTAGCCTGTGCATAGCCAGATTCTAGCCTGTGCCTAGCCAGTGTATAGCCTCTGTCTAGCCTGTGTCTAGCCTGTGCCTAGCCTGTGTTTAGCCTGTGTTTAGCCGGTGTCTAGCCTGTGTCTAGCCTGTGTCTAGCCTGTGTCTAGCCTGTGTCTAGCCTGTGTCTAGACAGTGCCTAGCCAATTTGTAGCCTGTGTCTAGCCTGTGCTTAGCCAGTGTCTAGTCTGTGCCAAGCCAGTGTCTAGCCTGTGCCTAGCCAGTGTCTAGCCTGTGCCTAGCCAGTGTCTAGCCTGTGCCTAGCCAGTGTCTAGCCTGTGTCTAGCCTGTGCCTAGCCTGTGCCTTGGCTGTGCCTAGCCTGTGCCTAGCGTGTGCCTAGCCTGTGCCTAGCCTGTGCCTAACCTGTACCTAGCCTGTGCCCAGCCAGTGTCTAGCCTGTGTCTAGCCTGTGTCTAGCCTGTGCCTAGCCTGTGTCTAGCCTGTGCCCAGCCAGTGTCTAGCCTGTGTCTAGCCTGTGCCTAGCCTGTGCCTTGCCTGTGCCTAGCCTGTGCCTAGCGTGTGCCTAGCCTGTGCCTAGCCTGTGCCTAGCCAGCGTCTAGCCTCTGTCTAGCCTGTGCATAGCCAGAGTCTAGCCTGTGCCTAACCAGTGTATAGCCTCTGTCTAGCCTGTGTCTAGCCTGTGCCTAGCCTGTGTTTAGCCTGTGTCTAGCCTGTGTCTAGCCTGTGTCTAGCCTGTGTCTAGCCTGTGTCAAGCCTGTGTCTAGCCTGTGTCTAGCCTGTGTCTAGCCTGTGTCTAGCCTGTGTCTAGCCTGTGTCTAGCCTGTGTCTAACCTGTGTCTAGCCTGTGTCTAGCCTGTGTCTAGCCTGTGTCTAGCCTGTGTCTAGCCTGTGTCTAGCCTGTGTCTAGCCTGTGTCTAGCCTGTGTCTAACCTGTGTCTAGCCTGTGTCTAGCCTGTGTCTAGCCTGTGTCTAACCTGTGTCTAGCCTGTGTCTAGCCTGTGTTTAGCCTGTGTCTAGCCTGTGTCTAGCCTGTGTCTAGCCTGTGTCTAGCCTGTGCCTAGCCTGTGCCTAGCCTGTGCCTCGCTTGTGCCTAGCCTGCGTCTAGCCTGTGTCTAGCCTGTGTCTAGACAGTGCCTAGCCTGTGCCTAGCCAGTATCTAGCCTTTGTCTAGCCTGTGCATAGCCAGAGTCTAGCCTGTGCCTAGCCAGTGTATAGCCTCTGTCTAGCCTGTGTCTAGCCTGTGTCTAGCCTGTGTCTAGCCTGTGTCTAGCATGTGTCTAGCCTGTGTCTAGCATGTGTCTAGCCTGTGTCTAGCCTGTGTCTAGCCTGTGTCTCGTCTGTGTCTAGCCTGTGTCTAGCCTGTGTCTAGCCTGTGTCTAGCCTGTGTCTCGTCTGTGTCTAGCCTGTGTCTAGCCTGTGTCTAGCCTGTGTCTAGCCTGTCTCTAGCCTCTGTCTAGCCTGTGTCTAGCCTCTGTCTAGCCTGTGTCTAGCCTGTGTCTAGCCTGTGTCTAGCCTGTTTCTAGCCTCTGTCTAGCCTGTGTCTAGCCTGTGTCTAGCCTGTGTCTAGCCTGTGTCTAGCCTCTGTCTAGCCTGTGTCTAGCCTGTGTCTAGCCTGTGTCTAGCCTGTGTCTACTCTGTGTCTTCTCTGTTTCTAGCCTGTGTCTAGCCTGTGTCTAGCCTGTGTCTAGCCTGTGTCTAGCCTGTGTCTAGCCTGTGTCTACTCTGTGTCTTCTCTGTGTCTACCCTGTGTCTAGCCTGTGTCTGGCCTGTGTCAAACCTGTGTCTAGCCTTTGTCTAGCCAGTGTCTAGCCTTTGTCTACCCTGTGCATAGCTAGAGTCTAGCCTGTACCTTGCCAGTGCCTAGCCTGTACCTAGCTAGTGCCTAGCCTGTGCCTAGCCAGTGCCTAGCCTGTATCTAGCCAGTGCCTAGCCTGTACCTAGCCAGTGCCTAGACTGTACCTAGCCAGTGTCTAGCCTGTGCCAAGCCATTGTCTAGCTTGTGCCCAGCCAGTGTCTAGCCTGTGTCTAGCCTGTGCCTAGCCCGTGCCTTGCCTGTGCCTAGCCTGTTTCTAGCGTGTGCCTAGCCTGTGCCTAGCCTGTGCCTAACCTGTGCATAGCCTGTGCCCAGCCAGTGTCTAGCCTGTGTCTAGCCTGTGCCTAGCCTGTGCCTTGCCTGTGTCTAGCCTGTGTCTAGCATGTGTCTAGCCTGTGTCTAGCGTGTGTCTAGCGTGTGTCTAGCGTGTGTCTAGCGTGTGTCTAGCCTGTGTCTAGCCTGTGTCTAGCCTGTGTCTAGCCTGTGTCTAGCCTGTGTCTAGCCTGTGTCTAGCCTGTGTCTAGCCTGTGTCTAGCCTGTGTCTAGCCTGTGTCTAGCCTGTGTCTAGCCTGTGTCTAGCCTGTGTCTAGCCTGTGTCTAGCCTGTGTCTAGCCTGTGTCTAGCCTGTGTCTAGCCTGTGTCTAGCCTGTGTCTACTCTGTGTCTTCTCTGTGTCTAGCCTGTGTCTAGCCTGTGTCTAGCCTGTGTCTAGCCTGTGTCTAGCCTGTGTCTAGCCTCTGTCTAGCCTGTGTCTAGCCTGTGTCTAGCCTGTGTCTAGCCTGTGTCTACTCTGTGTCTTTTCTGTGTCTAGCCTGTGTCTAGCCTGTGTCTAGCCTGTGTCTAACCTGTGTCTAGCCTTTGTCTAGGCAGTGTCTAGCCTTTGTCTACCCTATGCATAGCTAGAGTCTAGCCTGTACCTAGCCAGTGCCTAGCCTGTACCTAGCCAGTGCCTACCCTGTACCTAGCCAGTGCCTAGCCTGTACCTAGCCAGTGCCTAGACTGTACCTAGCCAGTGCCTAGCCTGTACCTAGCCAGTGTCTAGCCTGTGCCAAGCCATTGTCTAGCCTGTGCCCAGCCAGTGTCTAGCCTGTGTCTAGCCTGTACCTAGCCAGTGCCTAGCCTTTACCTAGCCAGTGCCTAGACTGTACCTAGCCAGTGCCTAGCCTGTACCTAGCCAGTGTCTAGCCTGTGCCAAGCCAATGTCTAGCCTTTGCCAAGCCAGTGTCTAGCGTGTGTCTAGCCTGTGCCTAGCCTGTGCCCAGCCTGTGTGTAGCCTGTGTCTAGCATGTGTCTAGCCTGTGTCTAGCCTGTGTCTAGCCTGTGTCTAGCCTGAGTCTAGCCTGTGTCTAGCCTGTGTCTAGCCTGTGTCTAGCCTGTGTCTAGCCTGTGTCTAGCCTGTGCCTGTGTCTAGCCTGTGTCTAGCCTGTGTCTAGCCTGTGTCTAGCCTGTGTCTAGCCTGTGTCTAGCTTGTGTCTAGCCTGTGTCTAGCCTGTATCTAGCCTGTGTCTAGCCTGTGTCTAGCCTGTGCCTAGCCTGTGCCTTGCCTGTGCCTAGCCTGTTCCTAGCGTGTGCCTAGCCTGTGCCTAGCCTGTGCCTAGCCTGTGCCTAGCCTGTGCCTAACCTGTGCCTAGCCTGTGCCCAGCCAGTGTCTAGCCTGTGTCTAGCCTGTGCCTAGCCTGTGCCTTGGCTGTGTCTAGCCTGTGTCTAGCATGTGTCTAGCCTGTGTCTAGCGTGTGTCTAGCGTGTGTCTAGCGTGTGTCTAGCCTGTGTCTAGCCTGTGTCTAGCTTGTGTCTAGCCTGTGTCTAGCCTGTGTCTAGCCTGTGTCTAGCCTGTGTCTAGCCTGTGTCTAGCCTGTGTCTAGCCTGTGTCTAGCCTGTGTCTAGCCTGTGTCTAGCCTGTGTCTACTCTTTGTCTTCTCTGTGTCTAGCCTGTGTCTAGCCTGTGTCTAGCCTGTGTCTAGCCTCTGTCTAGCCTGTGTCTAGCCTGTGTCTAGCCTGTGTCTAGCCTGTGTCCACTCTGTGTCTTTTCTGTGTCTAGCCTGTGTCTAGCCTGTGTCTAGCCTGTGTCTAGCCTGTGTCTAACCTGTGTCTAGCCTTTGTCTAGCCAGTGTCTAGCCTTTGTCTACCCTATGCATAGCTAGAGTCTAGCCTGTACCTAGCCAGTGCCTAGCCTGTACCTAGCCAGTGCCTAGCCTGTACCTAGCCAGTGCCTAGCCTGTACCTAGCCAGTGCCTAGACTGTACCTAGCCAGTGCCTAGCCTGTACCTAGCCAGTGTCTAGCCTGTGCCAAGCCATTGTCTAGCCTGTGTCTAGCCTGTGTCTAGCCTGTGTCTAGCCTCTGTCTAGCCTGTGTCTAGCTTGTGTCTAGCCTGTGTCTAGCCTGTATCTAGCCTGTGTCTAGCGTGTGTCTAGCGTGTGTCTAGCCTGTGCCTAGCCTGTGCCTAGCCTGTGCCTAGCGTGTGCCTAGCGTGTGCCTAGCCTGTGCCTAGCCTGTGCCTAGCCTGTGCCTAACCTGTACCTAGCCTGTGCCCAGCCAGTGTCTAGCCTATGTCTAGCCTGTGCCCAGCCTGTGCCCAGCCTGTGTCTAGCCTGTGTCTGGCATGTGTCTAGCCTGTGTCTAGCCTGTGTCTAGCCTGTGTCTAGCCTGTGTCAAGCCTGTGTCTAGCCTGTGTCTAGCCTGTGTCTAGCCTGAGTCTAGCCTGTGTCTAGCCTGTGTTTAGCCTGTGCCTAGCCTGTGCCTAGCCTGTGCCTAGCCTGTGCCTAGCCTGTGCCTAACCTGTGCCTAGCCTGTGCCCAGCCAGTGTCTAGCCTGTGTCTAGCCTGTGCCTAGCCTGTGCCTTGGCTGTGTCTAGCCTGTGTCTAGCATGTGTCTAGCCTGTGTCTAGCGTGTGTCTAGCGTGTGTCTAGCGTGTGTCTAGCCTGTGTCTAGCCTGTGTCTAGCTTGTGTCTAGCCTGTGTCTAGCCTGTGTCTAGCCTGTGTCTAGCCTGTGTCTAGCCTGTGTCTAGCCTGTGTCTAGCCTGTGTCTAGCCTGTGTCTAGCCTGTGTCTACTCTTTGTCTTCTCTGTGTCTAGCCTGTGTCTAGCCTGTGTCTAGCCTGTGTCTAGCCTCTGTCTAGCCTGTGTCTAGCCTGTGTCTAGCCTGTGTCTAGCCTGTGTCTAGCCTGTGTCTAGCCTGTGTCCACTCTGTGTCTTTTCTGTGTCTAGCCTGTGTCTAGCCTGTGTCTAGCCTGTGTCTAGCCTGTGTCTAACCTGTGTCTAGCCTTTGTCTAGCCAGTGTCTAGCCTTTGTCTACCCTATGCATAGCTAGAGTCTAGCCTGTACCTAGCCAGTGCCTAGCCTGTACCTAGCCAGTGCCTAGCCTGTACCTAGCCAGTGCCTAGCCTGTACCTAGCCAGTGCCTAGACTGTACCTAGCCAGTGCCTAGCCTGTACCTAGCCAGTGCCTAGCCTGTACCTAGCCAGTGTCTAGCCTGTGCCAAGCCATTGTCTAGCCTGTGTCTAGCCTGTGTCTAGCCTGTGTCTAGCGTGTGTCTAGCCTGTGCCTAGCCTGTGCCTAGCCTGTGCCTAGCGTGTGCCTAGCGTGTGCCTAGCCTGTGCCTAGCCTGTGCCTAGCCTGTGCCTAGCCTGTGCCTAACCTGTACCTAGCCTGTGCCCAGCCAGTGTCTAGCCTATGTCTAGCCTGTGCCCAGCCTGTGCCCAGCCTGTGTCTAGCCTGTGTCTAGCATGTGTCTAGCCTGTGTCTAGCCTGTGTCTAGCCTGTGTCTAGCCTGTGTCAAGCCTGTGTCTAGCCTGTGTCTAGCCTGTGTCTAGCCTGAGTCTAGCCTGTGTCTAGCCTGTGTTTAGCCTGTGTCTAGCCTGTGTCTAGCCTGTATCTAGCCTGTGTCTAGCCTGTGACTAGCCTGTGACTAGCCTGTGTCTAGCCTGTGTCTAGCCTGTTTCTAGCCTGTGTCTAGCCTGTGTCTAGCTTGTGTCTAGCCTGTGTCTAGCCTGTATCTAGCCTGTGTCTAGCCTGTGTCTAGCCTGTGTCTAGCCTGTGTCTAGCCTGTGTCTAGCCTGTGTCTAGCCTGTGTCTAGCCTGTGTCAAGCCTGTGTCTAGCCTGTGTCTAGCCTGTGTCTCGCCTGTGTCTACTCTGTGTCTACTCTGTGTCTAGCCTGTGTCTAGCCTGTGTCTAGCATGTGTCTAGCCTGTGTCTAGCCTGTGTCTAGCCTGTGTCTAGCCTGTGTCTAGCCTGTGTCAAGCCTGTGCCTAGCTTGTGTCTAGCCTGTGCCTAGCCAGTGTCTAGCCTGTGTCAAGCCTGTGTCTAGCCTGTGTCTAGCCTGTGTCTACTCTGTGTCTACTCTGTGTCTAGCCTGTGTCTAGCCTGTGTCTAGCCTGTATCTAGCCTGTGTCTAACCTGTGTCTAGCCTGTGTCTAGCCTGTGTCTAGCCTGTGTCTAGCCTGTGTCTAGCCTGTGTCTAGCCTGTGTCTAGCCTGTGTCTAGCCTGTCTGTAGCCTGTGTCTAGCCTGTGTCTAGCCTGTGTCTAACCTGTGTCTAGCCTGTGACTAGCCTGTATCTAGCCTGTGTTTAGCCTGTATCTAGCCTGTGTCTAGCCTGTGTCTAACCTGTGTCTAGCCTGTGTCTAGCCTGTGTCTAGCCTGTGTCTAGCCTGTGTCTAGCCTGTGTCTAGCCTGTGTCTAGCCTGTGTGTAGCCTGTCTGAAGCCTGTGTCTAGCCTGTGTCTAGCCTGTGTCTAGCCTGTGTCTAGCCTGTGTCTAGCCTGTGTCTAGCCTGTGTCTAGCCTGTGTCTAGCCTGTGTCTAGCCTGTGTCTAGCCTGTGTCTATCCTGTGTCTAGCCTGTGTCTAGCCTGTGTCTAGCCAGTGTCTAGCCTGTGTCTAGCCAGTGTCTAGCCTGTGCCTAGCCAGTGTCTAGCCTGTGCCTAGCCTGTGTCTAGCCTGTGTCTAGCCTGTGTCTAGCCTGTGTCTAGCCTGTGTCTAGCCTGTGTCTAGCCTGTGTCTACTCTGTGTCTAGCCTGTGCCTAGCCAGTGTCTAGCCTGTGTCTAGCCTGTGTCTACTCTGTGTCTAGCCTGTGTCTAGCCTGTGTCTAGCCTGTGACCAGCCTGTGTCTAACCTGTGTCTAGCCTGTGTCTAGCCTGTGTCTAGCCTGTGTCTAGCCTGTGTCTAGCCTGTGTCTACTCTGTGTCTAGCCTGTGTCTAGCCTGTGTCTAGCCTGTGTCTAGCCTGTGTCTAGCCTGTGTCTAGCCTGTGTCCACTCTGTGTCTTTTCTGTGTCTAGCCTGTGTCTAGCCTGTGACTAGCCTGTGTCTAGCCTGTGTCTAGCCTGTTTCTAGCCTGTGTCTAGCCTGTGTCTAGCTTGTGTCTAGCCTGTGTCTAGCCTGTATCTAGCCTGTGTCTAGCCTGTGTCTAGCCTTTGTCTAGCCTGTGTCTAGCCTGTGTCTAGCCTGTGTCTAGCCTGTGTCTAGCCTGTGTCCACTCTGTGTCTTTTCTGTGTCTAGCCTGTGTCTAGCCTGTGTCTAGCCTGTGTCTAGCCTGTGTCTAACCTGTGTCTAGCCTTTGTCTAGCCAGTGTCTAGCCTTTGTCTACCCTATGCATAGCTAGAGTCTAGCCTGTACCTAGCCAGTGCCTAGCCTGTACCTAGCCAGTGCCTAGCCTGTACCTAGCCAGTGCCTAGCCTGTACCTAGCCAGTGCCTAGACTGTACCTAGCCAGTGCCTAGCCTGTACCTAGCCAGTGTCTAGCCTGTGCCAAGCCATTGTCTAGCCTGTGTCTAGCCTGTGTCTAGCCTGTGTCTACCCTGTGTCTAGCCTCTGTCTAGCCTGTGTCTAGCTTGTGTCTAGCCTGTGTCTAGCCTGTATCTAGCCTGTGTCTAGCGTGTGTCTAGCGTGTGTCTAGCCTGTGCCTAGCCTGTGCCTAGCCTGTGCCTAGCGTGTGCCTAGCGTGTGCCTAGCCTGTGCCTAGCCTGTGCCTAGCCTGTGCCTAACCTGTACCTAGCCTGTGCCCAGCCAGTGTCTAGCCTATGTCTAGCCTGTGCCCAGCCTGTGCCCAGCCTGTGTCTAGCCTGTGTCTAGCATGTGTCTAGCCTGTGTCTAGCCTGTGTCTAGCCTGTGTCTAGCCTGTGTCAAGCCTGTGTCTAGCCTGTGTCTAGCCTGTGTCTAGCCTGAGTCTAGCCTGTGTCTAGCCTGTGTTTAGCCTGTGTCTAGCCTGTGTCTAGCCTGTGTCTAGCCTGTGTCTAGCCTGTGACTAGCCTGTGTCTAGCCTGTGTCTAGCCTGTTTCTAGCCTGTGTCTAGCCTGTGTCTAGCTTGTGTCTAGCCTGTGTCTAGCCTGTATCTAGCCTGTGTCTAGCCTGTGTCTAGCCTGTGTCTAGCCTGTGTCTAGCCTGTGTCTAGCCTGTGTCTAGCCTGTGTCTAGCCTGTGTCAAGCCTGTGTCTAGCCTGTGTCTAGCCTGTGTCTCGCCTGTGTCTACTCTGTGTCTACTCTGTGTCTAGCCTTATCTAGCCTGTGTCTAGCATGTGTCTAGCCTGTGTCTAGCCTGTGTCTAGCCTGTGTCTAGCCTGTGTCTAGCCTGTGTCAAGCCTGTGCCTAGCTTGTGTCTAGCCTGTGCCTAGCCAGTGTCTAGCCTGTGTCAAGCCTGTGTCTAGCCTGTGTCTAGCCTGTGTCTACTCTGTGTCTACTCTGTGTCTAGCCTGTGTCTAGCCTGTGTCTAGCCTGTATCTAGCCTGTGTCTAACCTGTGTCTAGCCTGTGTCTAGCCTGTGTCTAGCCTGTGTCTAGCCTGTGTCTAGCCTGTGTCTAGCCTGTCTGTAGCCTGTGTCTAGCCTGTGTCTAGCCTGTGTCTAACCTGTGTCTAGCCTGTGACTAGCCTGTATCTAGCCTGTGTTTAGCCTGTATCTAGCCTGTGTCTAGCCTGTGTCTAACCTGTGTCTAGCCTGTGTCTAGCCTGTGTCTAGCCTGTGTCTAGCCTGTGTCTAGCCTGTGTCTAGCCTGTGTCTAGCCTGTGTGTAGCCTGTCTGAAGCCTGTGTCTAGCCTGTGTCTAGCCTGTGTCTAGCCTGTGTCTAGCCTGTGTCTAGCCTGTGTCTAGCCTGTGTCTAGCCTGTGTCTAGCCTGTGTCTAGCCTGTGTCTAGCCTGTGTCTAGCCTGTGTCTAGCCTGTGTCTAGCCTGTGTCTAGCCTGTGTCTATCCTGTGTCTAGCCTGTGTCTAGCCTTTGTCTAGCCTGTGTCTAGCCTGTGTCTAGCCTGTGTCTAGCCTGTGTCTAGCCTGTGTCTAGCTTGTGTCTAGCCTGTCTGTAGCCTGTGTCTAGCCTGTGTCTAGCCTGTGTCTAGCCTGTATCTAGCCTGTGTTTAGCCTGTATCTAGCCTGTGTCTAGCCTGTGTCTAACCTGTGTCTAGCCTGTGTCTAGCCTGTGCCTAGCCAGTGTCTAGCCTGTGCCTAGCCAGTGTCTAGCCTGTGCCTAGCCTGTGTCTAGCCTGTGTCTAGCCTGTGTCTAGCCTGTGTCTAGCCTGTGTCTAGCCTGTGTCTAGCCTGTGTCTAGCCTGTGTCTACTCTGTGTCTAGCCTGTGTCTAGCCTGTGTCTAGCCTGTGTCTAGCCTGTGTGTAGCCTGTCTGTAGCCTGTGTCTAGCCTGTGTCTAGCCTGTGTCTAGCGTGTGTCTAGCCTGTGTCTAGCCTGTGTCTAGCCTGTGTCTAGCCTGTGTGTAGCCTGTCTGTAGCCTGTGTCTAGCCTGTGTGTAGCCTGTCTGTAGCCTGTGTCTAGCCTGTGTCTAGCCTGTGTCTAGCCTGTGTCTAGCCTGTGTCTAGCCTGTATCTAGCCTGTGTCTAGCCTGTGTCTAGCCTGTGTCTAGCCTGTGTCTAGCCTGTGTCTAGCCTGTGTCTATCCTGTGTCTAGCCTGTGTCTAGCCTTTGTCTAGCCAGTGTCTAGCCTGTGTCTAGCCTGTGCCTAGCCAGTGTCTAGCCTGTGCCAAGCCATTGTCGAGCCTGTGCCCAGCCAGTGTCTAGCCTGTGTCTAGCCTGTACCTAGCCAGTGCCTAGCCTTTACTTAGCCAGTGCCTAGACTCTACCTAGCCAGTGCCTAGCCTGTACCTAGCCTGTGTCTAGCCTGTGCCTAGCCAGTGTCTAGCCTGTGCCTAGCCAGTGTCTAGCCTGTGCCTAGCCTGTGTCTAGCCTGTGTCTAGCCTGTGTCTAGCCTGTGTCTAGCCTGTGTCTAGCCTGTGTCTAGCCTGTGTCTAGCCTGTGTCTACTCTGTGTCTAGCCTGTGTCTAGCCTGTGTCTAGCCTGTGTCTAGCCTGTGTCTAGCCTGTGTCTAACCTGTGTCTAGCCTGTGTCTAGCCTGTGTCTAGCCTGTGTTTAGCCTGTATCTAGCCTGTGTCTAGCCTGTGTCTAACCTGTGTCTAGCCTGTGTCTAGCGTGTGTCTAGCCTGTGTCTAGCCTGTGTCTAGCCTGTGTCTAGCCTGTGTGTAGCCTGTCTGTAGCCTGTGTCTAGCCTGTGTCTAGCCTGTGTCTAGCCTGTGTCTAGCCTGTGTCTAGCCTGTATCTAGCCTGTGTCTAGCCTGTGTCTAGCCTGTGTCTAGCCTGCGTCTAGCCTGTGTCTAGCCTGTGCCAAGCCAATGTCTAGCCTGTGCCCAGCCAGTGTCTAGCCTGTGTCTAGCCTGTGCCTAGCCTGTGCCTTGCCTGTGCCTTGCCTGTGCCTAGCCTGTGCCTAGCGTGTGCCTAGCGTGTGCCTAGCCTGTGCCTAGCCTGTGCCTAACCTGTACCTAGCCTGTGCCCAGCCAGTGTCTAGCCTATGTCTAGCCTGTGCCTAGCCTGTGTCTAGCCTGTGTCTACCATGTGTCAAGCCTGTGTCTAGCCTGTGTCTAGCCTGTGTCTAGCCTGTGTCAAGCCTGTGTCTAGCCTGTGTCTAGCCTGTGTCTAGCCTGCGTCTAGCCTGTGTCTAGCCTGTGTCTAGCATGTGTCTAGCATGTGTCTGCATGTGCCTAGCCTCTGCCTAGCCTGTGCCTAGCCTGTACCTAGCCAGTGCCTAGCCAGTGCCTAGCCTGTGTCTAACCTGTGTCTAGCCTGTGTCTAGCCTGTGTCTAGCCTGTGTCTAGCCTGTGTCTAGCCTGTGTCTAGCCTGTGTCTAGCCTGTATCTAGCCTGTGTCTAGCCTGTGTCTAGCCTGTGTCTAGCCTGTGTCTAGCCTGTGTCTAGCCTGTTTCTAGCCTGTGTCTAGCCTGTGTCTAGCCTGTGTCTAACCTGTGTCTAGCCTGTGTCTAGACTGTGTCTAGCCTGTGTCTAGCCTGTGTCAACCCTGTGTCTAGCCTGTGTCTAGCCTGTGTCTACTCTGTGTCTAGCCTGTGTCTAGCCTGTGTCTAGCCTGTGTCTAGCCTGTGTCTAGCCTGTGTCTAGCCTGTGTCTAGCCTGTGTCTACTCTGTGTCTACTCTGTGTCTACTCTGTGTCTAGCCTGTGTCTAGCCTGTGTCTAGCCTGTCTGTAGCCTGTGTCTAGCCTGTGTCTAGCCTGTGTCTAGCCTGTGTCTAGCCTGTGTCTAGCCTGTGTCTAGCCTGTGTCTAGCCTGTGTCTAGCCTGTGTCTAGCCTGTGTCTAGCCTGTGTCTAGCCTGTGTCTAGCCTGTGTCTAGCCTGTGTCTAGCCTGTGTCTAGCCTGTGTCTAGCCTGTGTCTAGCCTGTGTCTAGCCTGTGTCTAGCCTGTGTCTAGCCTGTGTCTAGCCTGTGTCTAGCCTGTGTCTAGCCTGTGTCTAGCCTGTGTCTAGCCTGTGTCTAGCCTGTGTCAAGCCTGTGTCTAGCCTATGTCTAGCCTGTGTCTAGCCTGTGTCTACTCTGTGTCTACTCTGTGTCTAGCCTGTGTCTAGCCTGTGTCAAACAGGTGTCTAGCCTGTGTCTAGCCTATGTCAAGCCTGTGTCTAGCCTGTGTCTAGCCTGTCTGTAGCCTGTGTCTAGCCTGTGTCTAGCTTGTATCTAGCCTGTGTCTAGCCTGTGTCTAACCTGTGTCTAGCCTGTGTCTAGCCTGTGTCTAGCCTTTGTCTAGCGAGTGTCTAGCCTGTGCCTAGCCAGTGTCTAGCCTGTGGCTAGCCAGTGGCTAGCCAGTGTCTAGCCTGTGCCTAGCCAGTGTCTAGCCTGTACTTAGCCAATTTGTAGCCTGTGTCTAGCCTGTGCTTAGCCAGTGTCTAGTCTGTGCCAAGCCAGTGTCTAGCCTGTGCCTAGCCAGGGTCTAGCCTGTGTATAGCCTGTACCTTGCCTGTGACTGGCATGTGCATAGCCTGTGCCTAGCCAGTGTCTAGCCTGTGTCAAGCCTGTGCCTTGCCTGAGACTGGCATGTGCATAGCGTGTTCCGAGACAGTGTATAGCCAGTGCCTAGCCTGTGCCTAGCCAGTGCCTAGCCTGTGTCTAGCCTGTGCCCAGCCAGTGTCTAGCCTGTGTCTAGCCTGTGTCTAGCCTGTGTCTAGCCTGTGTCTAGCCTGTGTCTAGCCTGTGTCTGGCCTGTGTCTAGCCTGTGTCTAGCCTGTGTCTAGCCTGTGTCTAGCCTGTGTCTAGCCTGTGTCTAGCCTGTGTCTAGCCTGTGTCTAGCCTGTGTCTAGCCTGTGTCTAGCCTGTCTCTAGCCTGTGTCTAGCCTATGTCTAGCCTGTGTCTAGCCTGTGTCTAGCCTGTGTCTAGCCTGTGTCTAGCCTGTGTCTAGCCTGTGTCTACTCTGTGTCTAGCCTGTGACTAGACTGTGTCTAGCCTGTGTCTAGCCTGTGTCTAACCTGTGTCTAGCCTGTGTCTAGCCTGTGTCTAGCCTGTGTCTAACCTGTGTCTAGCCTGTGTCTAGCCTGTGTCTAGCCTGTGTCTAGCCTGTGTCTAGCCTGTGTCTAGCCTGTGTCTAGCCTGTGTCTTGCCTGTGTCTTGCCTGTGTCTAGCCTGTGTCTAGCCTGTGTCTAGCCTGTGTCTAGCCTGTGTCTAGCCTGTGCCTAGCTTGTGCCTAGCTTGTGCCTAGCCTGCGTCTAGCCTGTGTCTAGCCTGTGTCTAGCCTGTGTCTAGCCTGTGTCTAGACAGTGCCTAGCCTGTGCCTAGCCAGTGTCTAGCCATTGTCTAGCCTGTGTCTAGCCTGTGTCTAGCCTGTGCCTAGCCAGTGTATAGCCTCTGTCTAGCCTGTGTCTAGCCTGTGCCTAGCCTGTGTCTAGCCTGTGTCTAGCCTGTGTCTAGCCTGTGTCTACTTTGTGACTAGCCTGTGACTAGCCTGTGTCTAGCCTATGTCTAGCCTGTGTCTAGCCTGTGTCTAGCCTGTGTCTAGCCTGTGTCTAGCCTGTGTCTAGCCTGTGTCTAACCTGTGTCTAGCCTGTGTCTAGCCTGTGTCTAGCCTGTGTCTAGCATGTGTCTAGCCTGTGTCTAGCCTGTGTCTAGCCTGTGTCTAGCCTGTGTCTAACCTGTGTCTAGCCTGTGTCTAGCATGTCTCTAGCCTATGTCTAGCCTGTGTCTAGCCTGTGTCTAGCCTGTGTCTAGCCTGTGTCTAGCCTGTGTCTAGCCTGTGTCTAGCCTGTGTCTAGCCTGTGTCTAGCCTGTGTCTAGCCTGTGTCTAGCCTGTGTCTAGCCTGTGTCTAGCCTGTGTCTAGCCTGTGTCTAGCCTGTGTCTAGCCTGTGTCTAGCCTGTGTCTAGCCTGTGTCTAGCCTGTGTCTAGCCTGTGTCTAGCCTGTGTCTAACCTGTGTCTAGCCTGTGTCTAGCCTGTGTCTAGCCTGTGTCTAACCTGTGTCTAGCCTGTTTCTAGCATGTGTCTAGCCTTTCTCTAGCCTGTGTCTAGCCTGTGTCTAGCCTGTGTCTTGCCTGTGTCTTGCCTCTGTCTAGCCTGTGTCTAGCCTGTGTATAGCCTGTGTCTAGCCTGTGTCTAGCCTGTGTCTAGCCTGTGTCTAGCCTGTGTCTAGTCTGTATCTAGCCTGTGTCTAGCCTGTGTCTAGCCTGTGTCTAGCCTGTGTCTAGCCTGTGTCTAGCCTGTGTCTAGCCTGTGTCTAGCCTGTGTCTAGCCTGTGTCTAGTCTGTGTCTAGCCTGTGTCTAACCTGTGTCTTGCCTGTGTCTAGCCTGTGTCTAGCCTGTGTCTAGCCTGTGTCTAGCCTGTGTCTAGCCTGTGTCTAGCCTGTGTCTAGCCTGTGTCTAGCCTGTGTCTAGCCTGTGTCCAGCCTGTGTCTAGCCAGTCTGTAGCCTGTGTCTAGCCTGTGTCTAGCCTGTGTCTAGCCTGTGTCTAGCCTGTGTCTAGCCTGTGTCTAGCCTGTGTCTAGCCTGTGTCTAGCCTGTGTCTAGCCTGTGTCTAGCCTGTGTCTAGCCTGTGCCTAGCCTGTACCTAGCCAGTGTCTAGCCTGTGCCAAGCCAATGTCTAGCCTGTGCCCAGCCAGTGTCTAGCCTGTGTCTAGCCTGTGCCTAGCCTGTGCCTTGCCTGTGCCTTGCCTGTGCCTAGCCTGTAACTAGCGTGTGCCTAGCGTGTGCCTAGCCTGTGCCTAGCCTGTGCCTAACCTGTACCTAGCCTGTGCCAGCCAGTGTCTAGCCTATGTCTAGCCTATGTCTAGCCTGTGCCTAGCCTGTGTCTAGCCTGTGTCTAGCATGTGTCTAGCCTGTGTCTAGCCTGTGTCAAGCCTGTGTCTAGTTTGTGTCTAGCCTGTGTCTATCTTGTGTCTAGCCTGTGTCAAGCCTGTGTCTAGCCTGTGTCTAGCCTGTGTCTAGCCTGTGTCAAGCCTGTGTCTAGCCTGTGTCTAGCCTGCGTCTAGCCTGCGTCTAGCCTGTGTCTAGCCTGTGTCTAGCATGTGTCTAGCATGTGCCTAGCCTCTGCCTAGCCTGTGCCTAGCCTGTGCCTAGCCAGTGCCTAGCCAGTGCCTAGCCTGTGTCTAACCTGTGTCTAGCCTGTGTCTAGCCTGTGTCTAGCCTGTGTCTAGCCTGTGTCTAGCCTGTGTCTAGCCTGTGTCTAGCCTGTGTCTAGCCTGTGTCTAGCCTGTGTCTAGCCTGTGTCTAGCCTGTTTCTAGCTTGTGTCTAGCCTGTGTCTAGCCTGTGTCTAACCTGTGTCTAGCCTGTGTCTAGACTGTGTCTAGCCTGTGTCTAGCCTGTGTCAACCCTGTGTCTAGCCTGTGTCTAGCCTGTGTCTAGCCTGTGTCTAGCCTGTGTCTAGCCTGTGTCTAGCCTGTGTCTAGCCTGTGTCTAGCCTGTGTCTAGCCTGTGTCTAGCCTGTGTCTAGCTTGTGTCTAGCCTGTGTCTAGCCTGTGTCTAGCCTGTGCCTAGCCAGTGTCTAGCCTGTGTCAAGCCTGTGTCTAGCCTATGTCTAGCCTGTGTCTAGCCTGTGTCTAGCCTGTGTCTAGCCTGTGTCTAGCCTGTGTCTAGCCTGTGTCTAGCCTGTGTCTAGCCTGTGTCTAGCCTGTGTCTAGCCTGTGTCTAGCCTGTGTCTAGCCTGTGTCTAGCCTGTGTCTAGCCTGTGTCTAGCCTGTGTCTAGCCTGTCTGTAGCCTGTGTCTAGCCTGTGTCTAGCCTGTGTCTAGCCTGTGTCTAGCCTGTGTCTAGCCTGTGTCTAGCCTGTGTCTAGCCTGTGTCTAGCCTGTGTCTAGCCTGTGTCTAGCCTGTGTCTAGCCTGTGTCTAGCCTGTGTCTAGCCTGTGTCTAGCCTGTGTCTAGCCTGTGTCTAGCCTGTGTCTAGCCTGTGTCTAGCCTGTGTCTAGCCTGTGTCTAGTCTGTGTCTAGCCTGTGTCTAACCTGTGTCTTGCCTGTGTCTAGCCTGTGTCTAGCCTGTGTCTAGCCTGTGTCTAGCCTGTGTCTAGCCTGTGTCTAGCCTGTGTCTAGCCTGTGTCTAGCCTGTGTCTAGCCTGTGTCTAGCCTGTGTCTAGCCTGTCTGTCTAGCCTGTGTCTGTAGCCTGTGTCTAGCCTGTGTCTAGCCTGTGTCTAGCCTGTGTCTAGCCTGTGTCTAGCCTGTGTCTAGCCTGTGTCTAGCCTGTGTCTAGCCTGTGTCTAGCCTGTGTCTAGCCTGTGTCTAGCCTGTGCCTAGCCTGTACCTAGCCAGTGTCTAGCCTGTGCCAAGCCAATGTCTAGCCTGTGCCCAGCCAGTGTCTAGCCTGTGTCTAGCCTGTGCCTAGCCTGTGCCTTGCCTGTGCCTTGCCTGTGCCTAGCCTGTAACTAGCGTGTGCCTAGCGTGTGCCTAGCCTGTGCCTAGCCTGTGCCTAACCTGTACCTAGCCTGTGCCAGCCAGTGTCTAGCCTATGTCTAGCCTATGTCTAGCCTGTGCCTAGCCTGTGTCTAGCCTGTGTCTAGCATGTGTCTAGCCTGTGTCTAGCCTGTGTCAAGCCTGTGTCTAGTTTGTGTCTAGCCTGTGTCTATCTTGTGTCTAGCCTGTGTCAAGCCTGTGTCTAGCCTGTGTCTAGCCTGTGTCTAGCCTGTGTCAAGCCTGTGTCTAGCCTGTGTCTAGCCTGCGTCTAGCCTGCGTCTAGCCTGTGTCTAGCCTGTGTCTAGCATGTGTCTAGCATGTGCCTAGCCTCTGCCTAGCCTGTGCCTAGCCTGTACCTAGCCAGTGCCTAGCCAGTGCCTAGCCTGTGTCTAACCTGTGTCTAGCCTGTGTCTAGCCTGTGTCTAGCCTGTGTCTAGCCTGTGTCTAGCCTGTGTCTAGCCTGTATCTAGCCTGTGTCTAGCCTGTGTCTAGCCTGTGTCTAGCCTGTTTCTAGCTTGTGTCTAGCCTGTGTCTAGCCTGTGTCTAACCTGTGTCTAGCCTGTGTCTAGACTGTGTCTAGCCTGTGTCTAGCCTGTGTCAACCCTGTGTCTAGCCTGTGTCTAGCCTGTGTCTACTCTGTGTCTAGCCTGTGTCTAGCCTGTGTCTAGCCTGTGTCTAGCCTGTGTCTAGCCTGTGTCTAGCCTGTGTCTAGCCTGTGTCTAGCCTGTGTCTAGCCTGTGTCTAGCTTGTGTCTAGCCTGTGTCTAGCCTGTGTCTAGCCTGTGCCTAGCCAGTGTCTAGCCTGTGTCAAGCCTGTGTCTAGCCTATGTCTAGCCTGTGTCTAGCCTGTGTCTACTCTGTGTCTACTCTGTGTCTAGCCTGTGTCTAGCCTGTGTCAAACAGGTGTCTAGCCTGTGTCTAGCCTGTGTCTAGCCTGTCTGTAGCCTGTGTCTAGCCTGTGTCTAGCCTGTGTCTAGCCTGTGTCTAGCCTGTGTCTAGCCTGTGTCTAGCCTGTGTCTAGCCTGTGTCTAGCCTGTGTCTAGCCTGTGTCTAGCCTGTGTCTAGCCTGTGTCTAGCCTGTGTCTAGCCTGTGTCTAGCCTGTGTCTAGCCTGTGTCTAGCCTGTCTGTAGCCTGTGTCTAGCCTGTGTCTAGCCTGTGTCTAGCCTGTATCTAGCCTGTGTCTAGCCTGTGTCTAGCCTGTGTCCAGCCTGTGTCTAGCCTATGTCTAGCCTGTGTCTAGCCTGTGTCTACTCTGTGTCTACTCTGTGTCTAGCCTGTGTCTAGCCTGTGTCAAACAGGTGTCTAGCCTGTGTCTAGCCTATGTCTAGCCTGTGTCTAGCCTGTGTCTAGCCTGTCTGTAGCCTGTGTCTAGCCTGTGTCTAGCCTGTGTCTAGCCTGTATCTAGCCTGTGTCTAGCCTGTGTCTAACCTGTGTCTAGCCTGTG
Organism: Zaprionus indianus; assembly: GCA_018904595.1. NCBI lineage: Eukaryota > Metazoa > Arthropoda > Insecta > Diptera > Drosophilidae > Zaprionus > Zaprionus indianus. The sequence continues at coordinate 144,170 of JAEIHA010000879.1, read as the reverse complement.
TCTAGCCTGTGGCTAGCCAGTGGCTAGCCAGTGTCTAGCCTGTGCCTAGCCAGTGTCTAGCCTGTACTTAGCCAATTTGTAGCCTGTGTCTAGCCTGTGCTTAGCCAGTGTCTAGTCTGTGCCAAGCCAGTGTCTAGCCTGTGCCTAGCCAGGGTCTAGCCTGTGTATAGCCTGTACCTTGCCTGTGACTGGCATGTGCATAGCCTGTGCCTAGCCAGTGTCTAGCCTGTGTCAAGCCTGTGCCTTGCCTGAGACTGGCATGTGCATAGCGTGTTCCGAGACAGTGTCTAGCCAGTGCCTAGCCTGTGCCTAGCCAGTGCCTAGCCTGTGTCTAGCCTGTGCCCAGCCAGTGTCTAGCCTGTGTCTAGCCTGTGCCTAGCCTGTGCCTAGCCTGTGCCTAGCGTGCGCCTAGCCTGTGCCTAGCCTGTGCCTAGCCTGTGCCTAGCCTGTGCCTAACCTGTGCCTAGCCTGTGCCTAGCCTGTGCCTAGCTTGTGGCGAGCCTGTGCCCAGCCTGTGCCTAGCCTGTGTCTAGCCTGTGTCTAGCCTGTGTCTAGCCTGTGTCTAGCCTGTGTCTAGCCTGTGTCTAGCCTGTGTCTAGCCTGTGTCTAGCCTGTGTCTAGCCTGTGTCTAGCCTGTGTCTAGCCTGTGTCTAGCCTGTGTCTAGCCTGTGTCTAGCCTGTGTCTAGCCTGTGTCTAGCCTGTGTCTAGCCTGTGTCTAGCATGTGTCTAGCCTGTGTCTAGCCTGTGTCTAGCCTGTGTCTAGCCTGTGTCTAGCCTGTCTCTAGCCTGTGTCTAGCCTATGTCTAGCCTGTGTCTAGCCTGTGTCTAGCCTGTGTCTAGCCTGTGTCTAGCCTGTGTCTAGCCTGTGTCTACTCTGTGTCTAGCCTGTGACTAGCCTGTGTCTAGCCTGTGTCTAGCCTGTGTCTAACCTGTGTCTAGCCTGTGTTTAGCCTGTGTCTAGCCTGTGTCTAACCTGTGTCTAGCCTGTGTCTAGCCTGTGTCTAGCCTGTGTCTAGCCTGTGTCTAGCCTGTGTCTAGCCTGTGTCTAGCCTGTGTCTTGCCTGTGTCTAGCCTGTGTCTTGCCTGTGTCTTGCCTGTGTCTAGCCTGTGTCTAGCCTGTGTCTAGCCTGTGTCTAGCCTGTGTCTAGCCTGTGTCTAGCCTGTGCCTAGCTGGTGCCTAGCTTGTGCCTAGCCTGCGTCTAGCCTGTGTCTAGCCTGTGTCTAGCCTGTGTCTAGCCTGTGTCTAGCCTGTGCCTAGCCAGTGTCTAGCCATTGTCTAGCCTGTGTCTAGCCTGTGTCTAGCCTGTGTCTAGTCTGTGCCTAGCCAGTGTATAGCCTCTGTCTAGCCTGTGTCTAGCCTGTGCCTAGCCTGTGTCTAGCCTGTGTCTAGCCTGTGTCTAGCCTGTGTCTAGCCTGTGTCTACTCTGTGTCTAGCCTGTGACTAGCCTGTGTCTAGCCTATGTCTAGCCTGTGTCTAGCCTGTGTCTAGCCTGTGTCTAGCCTGTGTCTAGCCTGTGTCCAGCCTGTGTCTAACCTGTGTCTAGCCTGTGTCTAGCCTGTGTCTAGCCTGTGTCTAGCATGTGTCTAGCCTGTGTCTAGCCTGTGTCTAGCCTGTGTCTAGCCTGTGTCTAGCCTGTGTTTAGCCTGTGTCTAGCCTGTGTCTAGCCTGTCTCTAGCCTATGTCTAGCCTGTGTCTAAACTGTGTCTAGCCTGTGTCTAGCCTGTGTCTAGCCTGTGTCTAGCCTGTGTCTAGCCTGTGTCTAGCCTGTGTCTAGCCTGTGTCTAGCCTGTGTCTAGCCTGTGTCTAGCCTGTGTCTAGCCTGTGTCTAGCCTGTGTCTAGCCTGTGTCTAGCCTGTGTCTAGCCTGTGTCTAGCCTGTGTCTAACCTGTGTCTAGCCTGTGTCTAGCATGTGTCTAGCCTTTGTCTAGCCTGTGTCTAGCCTGTGTCTAGCCTGTGTCTTGCCTGTGTCTTGCCTGTGTCTAGCCTGTGTCTAGCCTGTGTATAGCCTGTGTCTAGCCTGTGTCTAGCCTGTGTCTAGCCTGTGTCTAGCCTGTGTCTAGTCTGTATCTAGCCTGTGTCTAGCCTGTGTCTAGCCTGTGTCTAGCCTGTGTCTAGCCTGTGTCAAGCCTGTGTCTAGCCTGTGTCTAGCCTGTGTCTAGCCTGTGTCTAGCCTGTGTCTAGCCTGTGTCTAGCCTGTGTCTAGCCTGTGTCTAGCCTGTATCTAGCCTGTGTCTAGCCTGTATCTAGCCTGTGCCTAGCCTGTGTCTAGCCTGTGTCGAGCCTGTGTCTAGCCTGTGTATAGCCTGTGTCTAACCTGTGTCTAGCCTGTGTCTAACCTGTGTCTAGCCTGTGTCTAGCCTGTGTCTAGCCTGTGTCTAACCTGTGTCTAACCTGTGTCTAGCCTGTGTCTAGCCTGTGTCTAGCCTGTGTCTAGCCTGTGTCTAGCCTGTGTCTAGCCTGTGTCTAGCCTGTGTCTAGCCTGTGTCTAGCCTGTGTCTAGCCTGTGTCTAGCCTGTGTCTAGCCTGTGTCTAGCCTGTGTCTAGCCTGTGTCTAGCCTGTGTCTAGCCTGTGTCTAGCCTGTGTCTAGCCTGTGTCTAGCCTGTGTCTAGCCTGTGTCTAGCCTGTGTCTAGCCTGTGTCTAGCCTGTGTCTAGCCTGTGTCTAGCCTGTGTCTAGCCTGTGTCTAGCCTGTGTCTAGCCTGTGTCTAGCTTGTGTCAAGCCTGTGTCTAGCCTGTGTCTAGCCTGTGTCTAGCCTGTGTCTAGCCTGTGTCAAGCCAGTGCCTAGCCTGTGTCTAGCCTGTGTCTAGCCTGTGTCTAGCCTGTGTCTAGCCTGTGTCTAGCCTGTGTCTAGCCTGTGTCTAGCCTGTGTCTAGCCTGTGTCTACTCTGTGTCTACTCTGTGTCTAGCCTGTGTCTAGCCTGTGTCTAGCCTGTGTGTAGCCTGTGTCTTACCTGTGTCTAGCCTGTGTCTAGCCTTTGTCTAGCCTGTGTCTAGCCTGTGTCTAGCATGTGCCTAGCCTCTGCCTAGCCTGTGCCTAGCCTGTGTTTAGCCTGTATCTAGCCTGTGTCTAGCCTGTGTCTAACCTGTGTCTAGCCTGTGTCTAGCCTGTGTCTAGCCTGTGTCTAGCCTGTGTCTAGCCTGTGTCTAGCCTGTGTCTAGCCTGTGTCTAGCCTGTGTCTAGTCTGTGTCTAGCCTGTGTCTAGCCTGTGTCTAGCCTGTGTCTAGCCTGTGTCTAGCCTGTGTCTAGCCTGTGTCTAGCCTGTGTCTAGACTGTGTCTAGCCTGTGTCTAGCCTGTGTCTAGCCTGTGTCTAGCCTGTATCTAGCCTGTGTCTAGCCTGTATCTAGCCTGTGTCTAGCCTGTATCTAGCCTGTGTCTAGCCTGTGTCTAACCTGTGTCTAGCCTGTGTCTAGCCTGTGTCTAGCCTGTGTCTAGCCTGTGTCTAGCCTGTGTCTAGCCTGTCTGTAGCCTGTGTATAGCCTGTGTCTAGCCTGTGTCTAGCCTGTGTCTAGCCTGTGTCTAGCCTGTGTCTAGCCTGTGTCTAGCCTGTGTCTAGCCTGTATCTAGCCTGTGTCTAGCCTGTGTCTAGCCTGTGTCTAGCCTGTGTCTAGCCTTTGTCTAGCCAGTGTCTAGCCTGTGTCTAGCCTGTGCGTAGCAAGTGTCTAGCCTGTGCCTAGCCAGTGTCTAGCCTGTGCCAAGCCAGTGTCTAGCCTGTACCTAGCCAATTTGTAGCCTGTGTCTAGCCTGTGCTTAGCTAGTGTCTAGTCTGTGCCAAGCCAGTGTCTAGCCTGTGCCTAGCCAGTGTCTAGCCTGTGTATAGCCTGTACCTTGCCTGTGACTGACATGTGCATAGCCTGTGCCTAGCCAGTGTCTAGCCTGTGTCAAGCCTGTGCCTTGCCTGAGACTGGCATGTGCATAGCGTGTTCCGAGACAGTGTCTAGCCAGTGCCTAGCCTGTGCCTAGCCAGTGCCTAGCCTGTGTCTAGCCTGTGCCCAGCCAGTGTCTAGCCTGTGTCTAGCCTGTGCCTAGCCTGTGCCTTGCCTGTGCCTAGCCTGTGGCTAGCCTGTGCCCAGCCTGTGCCTAGCGTGTGCCTAGCGTGTGCCTAGCCTGTGCCTAGCCTGTGCCTAGCCTGTGCCTAACCTGTACCTAGCCTGTGTCTAGCCTGTGTCTACTCTGTGTCTAGCCTGTGTCTAGCCTGTCTCTAGCCTGTGTCTAGCCTATGTCTAACCTGTGTCTAGCCTGTGTCTAACCTGTGTCTAGCCTGTGTCTAACCTGTGTCTAGCCTGTGTCTAGCCTGTGTCTAGCCTGTGTCTAGCCTGTGTCTAGCCTGTGTCTAGCCTGTGTCTAGCCTGTGTCTAGCCTGTGTCTAGCCTGTGTCTAGCCTGTGTCTAGCCTGTGTCTAGCCTGTGTCTAGCCTGTGTCTTGCCTGTGTCTTACCTGTGTCTAGCCTGTGTCTAGCCTGTGTCTAGCCTGTGTCTAGCCTGCGTCTAGCCTGTGTCTAGCCTGTGTCTAGCCTGTGCCTAGCTTGTGCCTAGCCTGCGTCTAGCCTGTGTCTAGCCTGTGTCTAGCCTGTGTCTAGCCTGTGTCTAGACAGTGCCTAGCCTGTGCCTAGCCAGTGTCTAGCCTGTGTCTAGCCTGTGTCTAGCCTGTGTCTAGCCTGTGTCTAGCCTGTGTCTAGCCTGTGTCTAGCCTGTGTCTAGCCTGTGTCTAGCCTGTGTCTAGCTTGTGTCAAGCCTGTGTCTAGCCTGTGTCTAGCCTGTGTCTAGCCTGTGTCTAGCCTGTGTCAAGCCAGTGCCTAGCCTGTGCCTAGCCTGTGTCTAGCCTGTGTCTAGCCTGTGTCTAGCCTGTGTCAAGCCTGTGTCTAGCCTGTGTCTAGCCTGTGTCTAGCCTGTGTCTACTCTGTGTCTACTCTGTGTCTAGCCTGTGTCTAGCCTGTGTGTAGCCTGTGTCTTACCTGTGTCTAGCCTGTGTCTAGCCTGTGTCTAGCCTGTCTGTAGCCTGTGTCTAGCCTGTGTCTAGCCTGTGTCTTACCTGTGTCTAGCCTGTGTCTAGCCTGTGTCTAGCCTGTGTCTAGCCTGCGTCTAGCCTGTGTCTAGCCTGTGTCTAGCCTGTGCCTAGCCTGCGTCTAGCCTGTGTCTAGCCTGTGTCTAGCCTGTGTCTAGCCTGTGTCTAGACAGTGCCTAGCCTGTGCCTAGCCAGTGTCTAGCCTGTGTCTAGCCTGTGCCTAGCCTGTGCCTAGCCAGTGTCTAGCCTGTGTCTAGCCTGTGTCTAGCCTTTGTCTAGCCTTTGTCTTGCCTGTGTCTAGCCTGTGTCTAGCCTTTGTCTAGCCTGTGTCTAGCCTGTGTCTAGCATGTGCCTAGCCTCTGCCTAGCCTGTGCCTAGCCTGTACCTAGCCTGTACCTAGCCAGTGCCTAGCCAGTGCCTAGCCAGTGCCTAGCCTGTGTCTAACCTGTGTCTAGCCTGTGTCTAACCTGTGTATAGCCTGTGTCTAGCCTGTGTCTAGCCTGTGTCTAGCCTGTGTCTAGTCTGTATCTAGCCTGTGTCTAGCCTGTGTCTAGCCTGTGTCTAGCCTGTGTCAAGCCTGTGTCTAGCCTGTGTCTAGCCTGTGTCTAGCCTGTGTCTAGCCTGTGTCTAGCCTGTGTCTAGCCTGTGTCTAGCCTGTGTCTAGCCTGTGTCTTGCCTGTGTCTTACCTGTGTCTAGCCTGTGTCTAGCCTGTGTCTAGCCTGTGTCTAGCCTGCGTCTAGCCTGTGTCTAGCCTGTGTCTAGCCTGTGCCTAGCTTGTGCCTAGCCTGCGTCTAGCCTGTGTCTAGCCTGTGTCTAGCCTGTGTCTAGACAGTGCCTAGCCTGTGCCCAGCCAGTGTCTAGCCTGTGTCTAGCCTGTGTCTAGCCTGTGTCTAGCCTGTGTCTAGCCTGTGTCTAGCCTGTGTCTAGCCTGTGTCTAGCCTGTGTCTAGCCTGTGTCTAGCCTGTGTCTAGCTTGTGTCAAGCCTGTGTCTAGCCTGTGTCTAGCCTGTGTCTAGCCTGTGTCTAGCCTGTGTCTAGCCTGTGTCTAGCCTGTGTCTAGCCTGTGTCTAGCCTGTGTCTAGCCTGTGTCTAGCCTGTGTCTAGCCTGTGTCTAGCCTGTGTCTAGCCTGTGTCAAGCCAGTGCCTAGCCTGTGCCTAGCCTGTGTCTAGCCTGTGCCTAGCCTGTGTCTAGCCTGTGTCTAGCCTGTGTCTAGCCTTTGTCTAACCTGTGTCTAGCCTGTGTCTAACCTGTGTATAGCCTGTGTCTAGCCTGTGTCTAGCCTGTGTCTAGCCTGTGTCTAGCCTGTGTCTAGCCTTTGTCTAGCCTTTGTCTTGCCTGTGTCTAGCCTGTGTCTAGCCTTTGTCTAGCCTGTGTCTAGCCTGTGTCTAGCATGTGCCTAGCCTCTGCCTAGCCTGTGCCTAGCCTGTACCTAGCCAGTGCCTAGCCAGTGCCTAGCCTGTGTCTAACCTGTGTCTAGCCTGTGTCTAACCTGTGTATAGCCTGTGTCTAGCCTGTGTCTAGCCTGTGTCTAGTCTGTATCTAGCCTGTGTCTAGCCTGTGTCTAGCCTGTGTCTAGTCTGTGTCTAGCCTGTGTCTAGCCTGTGTCTAGCCTGTGTCTAGCCTGTGTCTAGCCTGTGTCTAGCCTGTGTCTAGCCTGTGTCTAGCCTGTGTCTAACCTGTGTCTAGCCTGTGTCTAGCCTGTGTCTAGCCTGTGTCTAGCCTGTGTCTAGCCTGTGTGTAGCCTGTGTATAGCCTGTGTCTAGCCTGTGTCTAGCCTGTGTCTAGCCTGTGTCTAGCCTGTGTCTAGCCTGTGTCTAGCCTGTGTCTAGCCTGTGTCTAGCCTGTGTCTAGCCTGTGTCTAGCCTGTGTCTAGCCTGTGTCTAGCCTTTGTCTAGCCAGTGTCTAGCCTGTGTCTAGCCTGTGCGTAGCAAGTGTCTAGCCTGTGCCTAGCCAGTGTCTAGCCTGTGCCAAGCCAGTGTCTAGCCTGTACCTAGCCAATTTGTAGCCTGTGTCTAGCCTGTGCTTAGCTAGTGTCTAGTCTGTGCCAAGCCAGTGTCTAGCCTGTGCCTAGCCAGTGTCTAGCCTGTGTATAGCCTGTACCTTGCCTGTGACTGACATGTGCATAGTCTGTGCCTAGCCAGTGTCTAGCCTGTGTCAAGCCTGTGCTTTGCCTGAGACTGGCATGTGCCTAGCGTGTTCCGAGACAGTGTCTAGCCAGTGCCTAGCCTGTGCCTAGCCAGTGCCTAGCCTGTGTCTAGCCTGTGCCCAGCCAGTGTCTAGCCTGTGTCTAGCCTGTGCCTAGCCTGTGCCTTGCCTGTGCCTAGCCTGTGGCTAGCCTGTGCCCAGCCTGTGCCTAGCGTGTGCCTAGCCTGTGCCTAACCTGTACCTAGCCTGTGTCTAGCCTGTGTCTACTCTGTGTCTAGCCTGTGTCTAGCCTGTCTCTAGCCTGTGTCTAGCCTATGTCTAGCCTGTGTCTAACCTGTGTCTAGCCTGTGTCTAGCCTGTGTCTAACCTGTGTCTAGCCTGTGTCTAGCCTGTGTCTAGCCTGTGTCTAGCCTGTGTCTAGCCTGTGTCTAGCCTGTGTCTAGCCTGTGTCTAGCCTGTGTCTAGCCTGTGTCTAGCCTGTGTCTAGCCTGTGTCTAGCCTGTGTCTAGCCTGTGTCTAGCCTGTGTCTAGCCTGTGCCTAGCCTGTGTCTAGCCTGTGTCTAGCCTGTGTCTAGCCTGTGTCTAGCCTGTGTCTAGCCTGTGTCTAGCCTGTGTCTAGCCTGTGTCTAGCCTGTGTCTAGCCTGTGTCTAGCCTGTGTCTAGCCTGTGTCTAGCCTGTGTCTAGCCTGTGTCTAGCCTGTGTCTAGCCTGTGTCTAGCCTGCTGTGTCTAGCCTGTGTCTAGCCTGTGTCTAGCCTGTGTCTAGCCTGTGTCTAGCCTGTGTCTAGCCTGTGTCTAGCCTGTGTCTAGCCTGTGTCTAGCCTGTGTCTAGCCTGTGTCTAGCCTGTGTCTAGCCTGTGTCTAGCCTGTGTCTAGCCTGTGTCTAGCCTGTGTCTAGCCTGTGTCTAGCCTGTGTCTAGCCTGTGTCTAGCCTGTGTCTAGCCTGTGTCTAGGTCTAGCCTGTGTCTAGCCTGTGTCTAGCCTGTGTCTAGCCTGTGTCTAGCCTGTGTCTAGCCTGTGTCTAGCCTGTGTCTAGCCTGTGTCTAGCCTGTGTCTAGCCTGTGTCTAGCCTGTGTCTAGCCTGTGTCTAGCCTGTGTCTAGCCTGTGTCTAGCCTGTGTCTTGCCTGTGTCTTACCTGTGTCTAGCCTGTGTCTAGCCTGTGTCTAGCCTGTGTCTAGCCTGCGTCTAGCCTGTGTCTAGCCTGTGTCTAGCCTGTGCCTAGCTTGTGCCTAGCCTGCGTCTAGCCTGTGTCTAGCCTGTGTCTAGCCTGTGTCTAGCCTGTGTCTAGACAGTGCCTAGCCTGTGCCTAGCCAGTGTCTAGCCTTTGTCTAGCCTGTGTCTAGCCTGTGTCTAGCCTGTGCCTAGCCTGCGTCTAGCCTGTGTCTAGCCTGTGTCTAGCCTGTGTCTAGACAGTGCCTAGCCTGTGCCTAGCTAGTGTCTAGCCTTTGTCTAGCCTGTGTCTAGCCTGTGCCTTGCCTGTGATTGGCATGTGCATAGCCTGTGCTAGCCAGTGTCTAGGCAGTGTCTAGCCTGTGCCTAACCAGTGTCTAGCCTGTGCCTAGCATGTGCCTAGCTAGTGTCTAGCCAGCGTCTACCCGGTGTCTAGCCAGTGTCTTGCTGGTGACTACCCAGTGTCTAGCCAGTGTCTATCCAGTGTCTAGCCTGTGCATAGCCAGTGTCTACCATGTGCCTAGCCTGGGTCTAGCCTGTGCCTTGCCTGTGATTGGCATGTGCATAGCCTGTGCCTAGCCAGTGTCTAGCCAGTGCCTAGCCTGTACCTAGCCATTGCCTAGCCTGTACCTATCCAATGTCTAGCCTGTGTCTAGCCTGTGCCTAGCCTGTGTCTAGCCTTTACCTAGCCAGAGTCTAGCCTGTGCCTAGCCAGTGTCTAGCCTGTGCCTAGCCAGTTTCTAGCCTGTGCCCAGCCTGTGCCTAGCCTGTGCCTAGCCAGTCTCTAGTCTGTGCCTAGCCAGTGTCTAGCCTGTGCTTAGCCAGAGTCTAGCATGTGCCTAGCCAGTGTTTAGCCAGTGCCTAGCCAGTTTAGCCTGTGCCTAGCCAGTGTCTAGCGTCAACATAGCTAGTGTCTAGCCAGAGTCTAGCCAGTGTCTAGCCAGTGTCTAGCTAGTGTCTAGCCAGTGTCTAGCCAGTGTCTAGCCAGTGTCTTGCAAGTGTCTAGCAAGCGTCTTGTAGTGTGTTGTTTTAAGGTTCTTTATTAATGATATTTTATTAATTTGGCAGAAACGGTCATGCCAGTTCAACTCTTTACAAGTGTCTGAAACTAAGCCGCGTAGCTGCGCTGCCGGATACGCCAGAAGCGAAGCGACTGTCTTATGTATATCTTATATATCTATGTTTATCGAGAGAGCGAGTTATGCACTTATATATTATGCATTTGGTCAGCGTGGGAATGCTGACCTTGCACTTATACTTCATCATGTTACATCCGCCTTGGGCTTTATTGGTTGCATAAACATAGCAACAAAGTTCTGCTATGTGTTTGTATGCTTGTAAATAGTATTGTACTTAAATGTTCTTAATATTACTTAGGCGCATACTATATCTCCCTCCTTTTTAAAAATAACGTAACCTAGTGACGTTATTTTCATTCATGAATGAAAATTATTTTTTTTTTTATTATTATTACTATTATTTTTTTTATATTTCATCTCCGAAAGGAACAGATGTGTCATTATTTCTCAGCTTGAATAATATAAAAGTGAATTTTGAAATAAGAAATAAAAATATATGTAGTATACGAAAAAAAATTTTTTTTTTATAATTGATTAAGAAAAATATAAGTGTAAAATCAAGTATGAATGAAATTTCTTTAACCCATGTTTATGAACTATTTGTCTCTTGTTTTTATTATTAAGTAACGTAATGTTATTATTATATCCTGTGCATTCTATTTTATAGGGCCCTGTGTTTTTAAAGTCTAATTTATGACCTACATCATTTCTTAATAAAACTTTATCTCCTACTTCTAACTCTATGTTATTTACTAATTAGTTGTAATTTTCCTTATTTTTCTCTCTATGTGCTTCAAGCAGATTTCTTGCTCGAGCATATGCTACTTCTAACCTATATTTACTTTCCTTAGCGTAATCATCTATATTATATATTGGTTCTATGCTGTTGGAAGTTCGATAAAGTTGCCAGGCCTTGCCGTACCATGCTCGATTTGGCGTATATGAATAAATACCAAAATATCGTTTAAAAGATAGAACTTAAGTTATTATCGATATAAGCAAGCTGCTGTGCAACACTGAAAATTAAGAGCGTCTCTTTTCGAAATAAATCGCACGCAGCAATACATTAAAATAAACCGCTCCCTTTTTTCTTCTTTATCTTAAGTTATTTACTTGTTTGAATTAATAAATATATTGAGTTTATAGACGGAGAAGTGTTATATTTTTGTGAAGCAAATTGTCTAATTGGATACAGAACATTTTTTATTTTAATTAGATTGCGTTGCGAAAAAGAACTGCGTATTACACACACACATACAGGCATAGGATGATGAAATAGTTACGCGTCGTGGTGAAATACAATTTGAAAAGCTTGATGGAATTTTGGTGTCTTGATGGAATTGCGCAATAAGAAGCGACTAGTGAGTGCTGAAGAGATGTCTGCATCTTCAACACCTAAGAGATCTGATGAAATGGGATCAGAAAGTGACACGGAGTTCAGCGGCACCCAAACGATGGTGCCCAGAGAAAAGGAAGACACCGTTACAATTCTTATAAAGCGCATGACGGAACAGTTAGCTGCACTGTCTGCACAAAACTGTGCATTGGCTACACAAATGGCGAACGTTACTGAGGGTATGTCGGAACGGATGAACAAAATAGAGCAGTTGGTAGTTGCAAATCCAATTGGTGCAATATGCACAGCCCCAAATGGTGGCATTGGCGTTCCTGCAATGGGCAGCGACGATCATGGATTGACTATCAACAAACGTGGTTCAAACGTGGAGGACGTATCTGGAACGCTCACACATGGTAGCACTGGCGTTTCTGTAATGAATAGAGACGCAACTTCACAAGCAAATTTTGGAGCCACACATGGTGGCACTGGCGTTTCTGCACTGGGCAGCAACGCAGCTGCACAACAAAGCGGCAGCATTTTTAAGGAAAGCTCTGGTCTTGATACACAGAGAAGGAATTATGGACTTGATATTTTGGGCATTAATGCGACTGGAAGACAACATGGTGTCTCAGCAGCCGCGGATCATGTCAGATTTGCCGAACATAGTGACATTGCTCATGGCGTTGCTGGAGACGCACACTGGAAGACTGCTTTTTATAGTGGAGAGAAGCACGTCGATTATAATGGAGCCACCAGAGGCTTGACTAGCTCAAATGATTTGAATTCTGGAAAATATGGAATGGATGGGCTAGCTGAGGGTTATGGTGCAGCAAGGTTTAATTTGGCACAAGACAGGCACATAGAAAATAGTTCTCTCGTGCACCCACAGTACAATTCTGTTACACAACCTCGTAAATTAATAGATCTGCCTGTATTTAATGGAAATGCAAAAGATTGGCCAGTATTTTGCACAATGTTCTCAGAGTCAACAGCTGCTTATAGGTACACAAATCTTGAGATTCTCTTACGGCTGCAGAAGAGTCTTATAGGAGCGGCTAGAGACGAGGTCGATGCCTTGTTAATAAATCCTGTTAATGTACCACACATAATCAATAGGCTGCAGTTTCGATATGGACGACCGGAACTGCTTATAAAATCACAATTGGAAATTGTCAATAGTCTTCAGAGTATTCCTGAAAATAATTTGGAAAAGCTGGTACCCTTTGCTTCCAAAGTAGAGAATTTGGTCATCTACTTAAGGTCGGCAAATGCTACACAGTATTTGAATAACGCGGCAATGTTGGATCAGCTTATCGAGAAGTTGCCATTGTCAAAGAGGATATTATGGAATGAATACGCTGCAAATATAGTACCGTATCCAAATTTGGGACACCTTAGCATTTGGCTAAATGGATTGAGTCGGAGCATTGCAAGGGCAACAGTGGTGATTTCGAAGGAACAAGCAACAAAGGGAAAACATAATTCGCAGCAAAAGTCGGTGATGCAAGTTGCACAAGTCGCTGATACGACGGTCGCAAATAAAGATACGTGCTATAAATGCAAAGGAGAGCACAAGTTGCCAAAATGTGAGGAATACAATAAAGCTTCTATAAATGACAGATGGAAAATTGCAAAAGATCTTGGCGTCTGCTATAGTTGTTTGTTTAAAGGTCACAGCGTAAGAGCATGCAAATACAAACGGATATGTAAATTGAATGGATGTGACAAAATGCATCATAGATCATTGCATAGTGATAAAACAAAGGCAAAAGAATCCAGCGAAAAGAAGATAGAGAAAGAGAGATCATCTGTGAACACGATAAAGTCAGATATGTCAAAGATACTCTTTAAAGTTGTGCCTATAGAGCTTATGGGTCCAAACAGACAAATTATTAAAACATTTGCCTTTGTGGATGAAGGTTCTTCGACTACATTGATAAACAATGAGTTGGCGCATAAATTGGGTGTCAAAGAAGACCCTGTTAAGTTGACATTGAGCTGGATAGGCAAACATGCAATGGATGTGAATTCTATGATTTGCAAATTAAAGATACGATCACAAGTCGGTGACAAGAAATGGCAGCGTATAAAGGGAAGTTCGGTTCCAGAGCTTCAATTACCTTTGCAAACCCTTGATGTGCAACAGTTGGAAAGACAGTTCAAGAAAATGAGGAATATACCAATTAAAGGGTATACAAATGCAGAGCCAATGATTTTAATAGGAATAGACAATTGTCCTGTTATTCGTGCTATTAAAAGCATACAGTTGGATAGGAATTTGATTGCAACAAAAACAGCACTAGGATGGTATATCTATGGATTGACACAAAGACAGCCAGATGTATTCCCAGTTTGTACAGTTGTACTGCACACAACTGCTACAAGAGGGGAGATGGATATGCATAAATTAATGGCGGATTATTTCTCAACAGAAGGTTTCGGCGTAGAAATATCTCCAAAACGTTTGGAGCCAGCCGCTGTAAGCAGAGCAAGAAAGATACTTCAGGACACCACAAAACAATTGAATGGAGAATACGAGACAGGATTGCTGTGGGCCGAGAACGAAGTCAAACTACCGGATAGCTACAACATGGCTCTTCACAGGCTGCAGGGAGTAGAAAATAAAATGCGCAAAATGGATAAAATGGAAGAATATGATAAAGCAGTTATGGAATTTGTTAAAAAAGGATACGCTGTAAAGTTATCTAAAGATCAGGCAAATATTATACATCTACGCACATGGTATTTGCCTCATTTCGGAGTTCACAATGTCAACAAACCTAAGAAAATGCGCTTAGTGTTTGATGCAGCAGCAGAGATTGATGGAGTTTCTCTAAATTCAAAGCTGTTAAAAGGACCAGATGAGAATCCTCCATTGACAAAAATATTGTTTCAGTTTCGACAAGGAAAGATAGCTGTATGCGCTGATATAAGAGAGATGTTTCTGCAGGTTCGAGTTAGAGAACAGGATCAGGATGCTCTGCGTTTTCTATGGAGACATGGCAATCCGGAAGCGGAAGGAGGGATATACAAGATGACAGTCATGATATTTGGAGCAGCTTGTTCGCCATGTTGTGCACAATACGTTAAGAATACGAATGCCCTTAACGCAAAGGAATATAGAGAAGACGTTATAGATGCGATCATATCAAAGCACTACGTGGACGACTTTGTAGCCAGTTTCAATTCCGAGAAAGAAGCATATGACATAAGCAACGAGGTGAAAAAGCTTCACAAAATGGCAAATTTTGATCTTCGAGGATTTGTGTCAAATTCAATGGACCTTCAAAAACGAATGAATGGCGAAGAAATCGAAGCGCCAAATATAGTCAAAATGGACAATGAAAAGGTCGACAAAATACTAGGAATGCATTGGGATAGCAGGAATGATCAATTTATTTTTGATCTGCAGCTAAATCGTGTCGATAAAGATATTGTAAAGGCCACAAAGTGTCCAACAAAGCGACAGTATACGATCCATTTGGAATGTTAGCTGATTTGATGGTACATGGAAAGGTTTTGGTCCAAGATGTGTGGCGCTCAGGAATAGACTGGAATGACCTGTTACCAGATTCCTTGTTTGAACGTTTCAAGCAATGGGTTCGTCAGCTGGAGAACGTAAAGGATTTTAAATTGAGTAGATGCTATTCCATGGACTTTTTTGACGACGACACACAGATTGAACTGCACATCTTTGTAGATGCGAGCGAATTGGCATTCGCGGCAGTAGCTTATTGGAGGATTGTGAGAAATGGTCTCATTAGTACTATCTTCGTTGCTGGCAAAACAAACCCAAAGCGACTTGAGCTCCAAGCAGCAGTATTGGGCACTCGCCTACGAAACACAATTTTAGCTTGTCACGATGTAAAGGTGCAAAGTTGCACATTATGGTCTGATTCAATGACAGTTATTTCTTGGATTAACTCTGATCATCGACAATATAAGCCATTCGTAGCGCACCGTATAAGTGAAATTCTGGAGAGTACAGATGAAAGTAACTGGAGATGGGTACCAACTAATTTAAATGCTGCGGATAAAGCGACCAAGGCATCGAATGGAATGAGATATAAAGCTGGAAATGTCTAGACAATAGGACCGGAGTTTCTACTGCAAGATAGGCAGTTTTGGCCTTCTTCAAATGGAATAGGAACCCAAACTGACGACACAAATGAGCGGAAGAAAATTGTATTGACCCTTCTACAGGATCCAGTTATCGATATTCAAAAATACTCAAAGTATTTGTTTTTGAAACGCACCATGGGATGGATTTTAAGATTTATAAAACGGCTACGCCACCAGAGCCCGGAGGAAAGATGCGGAGAGCTTTCTTCAAATGAGTTACGGTGGGCTGAAATCAGCCTGTGCAAAATAGCACAGAGGCGAACATTCAGTCAGGAACTGACGAGTTTAAAAGAAGGCGATGCAGTTGCCAAAAGCAGCTCGATTTATTCGTTATGTCCGATTTTATCAAAGGATGGCATTTTAGTTGTTAGCGGAAGACTGGACTATGCTGAAGTTTTGCCTGAATCAACTCGTCATCCAATCATAATGCCTTCTAAACATCCATTGACTGAGTTAATAATAAAGTGGTATCATGATATGTACCATCACCAAAATGAGGATCTCATTATAAATGAAATAAGGCGCAAATTTTGGATAGTGCATTTGCGAAAAGCTGTAAAGCGAGCTAAAACAGCTTGTCAACTATGTAAAAATGAGTCTGCAGTTCCAATACCGGCACAAATGGGGCAGTTACCAAAGGATCGGGTAACTCCATACCAGCGTGCTTTCTCCTACACAGGATTGGATTATTTTGGTCCTATCATGGTTACGATAGGCCGACGGCATGAAAAAGATGGGTCGCATTGTTCACGTGCCTTACAATAAGAGCTATACATCTTGAATTAGCAGCAGATCTTTCTACTGATGCATGCATACTATGCATTCGTAATTTTGTAAATCGTCGAGGAGTGCCAGTGAAGATCAGGTCGGATATGGGCACGAATTTCATCGGAGCGGACAGGGAGATCAAGAGGACACAGGATTTATTTGATTGGAGTGCCATTAAGTCGGAAATGGCAAACAAAGGAATTCAATGGGAATTTAATTGTCCAGCTAACCCAAGCTCAGGCGGTTGTTGGGAGCGCTTAGTTAGATCCACAAAAAGAATCTTGGCAGTCACACTCAAACAACAAGCTCCTCAAGTGGAGACCCTGCGGAGTCTGCTAATAGAAGCCGAAAACATTATAAACAGTAGACCTTTGACGCATATCCCTGTTTATATAAATGATCCAGAGCCACTAACTCCGAATCATTTCTTGCTCGGCACTACAAATTCAACTCAAACTCCTGGAGATGGCGGCAATTTCTGTTTTCATAAACAGTATCGTATTGCTAAACAGCTAAAGGATAATTTTTGGCGGCGATGGATTAGAGAGTACTTGCCTACATTGACCAGGCGTACTAAATGGTTTGCTCGCATAAAACCAATCAACGTTGGAGATGTTGTGGTAATTTGCGATGACAACCAACCTCGCGGCAATTGGAAAAAGGGCGTCATCATTCGAACAATACCAGCAAAAGATGGGCAAATACGAATCGCCGAAGTACAGACCTCTTCTGGGACACTTACACGTCCAGTTTCAAAGTTGGCAGTATTAGATGTGTTAGGTAAAACTCCCGAGTAGTTTTACGGTGGGCGGGATGTTGGAAGTTCGATAAAGTTGCCAGGCCTTGCCGTACCATGCTCGATTTGGCGTATATGAATAAATACCAAAATATCGTTTGAAAGATAGAACTTAAGTTATTATCGATATAAGCAAGTTGCTGTGCAACACTGAAAATGAAGAGCGTCACTTTTCGAAATAATTCGCACGCAGCAATACATTAAAATAAACCGCTCCCTTTTTTCTTCCTTATCTTAAGTTATTTACTTGTTTGAATTAATAAATATATTGAGTTTATAGACGGAGAAGTGTTATATTTTTGTAAAGCAAATTGTCTAATTGGATACAGAACACCTGTGTCTAGCCTGTGTCTAGCCTGTGTCTAGCCTGTGTCTAGCCTGTGTCTAGCCTGTGTCTAGCCTGTGTCTAGCCTGTGTCTAGCCTGTGTCTAGCCTGTGTCTAGCCTGTGTCTAGCCTGTGTCGAGCCTGTGTCTAGCCTGTATCTAGCCTGTGTCTAGCCTGTGTCTAGCCTGTGTCTAGCCTGTGTCTAGCCTGTGTCTAGCTTGTGTCAAGCCTTTGTCTAGCCTGTGTCTAGCCTGTGTCCAGCATGTGCCTAGCCTCTGCCTAGCCTGTGCCTAGCCTGTACCTAGCCAGTGCCTAGCCAGTGCCTAGCCTGTACCTAGCCAGTGTCTAGCCTGTGTCTAGCCTGTGTCTAGCCTGTGTCTAGCCTGTGTCTAGCCTGTGTCTAGCCTGTGTCAAGCCTGTGTCTAGCCAGTGTCTAGCCTGTACCTAGCCACTTTCTAGCCTGTGTCTAGCCTGTGCTTAGCCAGTGTCTAGTCTGTGTCTAGCCTGTGTCTAGCATGTGTCTAGCCTGTGTCTAGCCTGTGTTTAGCCTGTGTCTAGCCTGTGACTGGCCTGTGCATAGCCTGTGCCTAGCGTGTGTCTAGCCTGTGCCTAGCCAGTGTCTAGCCTGTACCTAGCCAGTTTCTAGCCTGTGTCTAGCCTGTGCTTAGCCAGTGTCTAGTCTGTGCCAAGCCAGTGTCTAGCCTGTGCCTAGCCAGTGTCTAGCCTGTGTATAGCCTGTGCCTTGCCTGTGACTGGCATGTGCATAGCCTGTGCCTAGCCAGTGTCTAGCCTGTGTATAGCCTGTGCCTTGCCTGTGACTGGCATGTGCATAGCCTGTGCCTAGCCAGTGTCTAGCCTGTGCCTAGCCAGTGTCTAGCCTGTGTATAGCCTGTGCCTTGCCTGAGACTGGCATGTTCATAGCCTGTGCCTAGCCAGTGTCTAGCCTGTTTCAAGCCTGTGCCTTGCCTGAGACTGGCATGTGCATAGCGTGTTCCGAGCCAGTGTCTAACCAGTGCCTAGACTGTGCCTAGCCTATACCTAGCCAGTGTCTAGCCTATACCTAGCCAGTGTCTAGCCTGTGCCTAGCCAGTGTCTAGCCTGTGCCTAGCCAGTGTCTAGCCTGTACCTAGCCAGTTTCTAGCCTGTGTCTAGACTGTGCTTAGCCAGTGTCTAGTCTGTGCCAAGCCAGTGTCTAGCCTGTGCCTAGCCAGTGTCTAACCTGTGTATAGCCTGTGCCTTGCCTGAGACTGGCATGTGCATAGCCTGTGCCTAGCCAGTGTCTAGCCTGTGTCAAGCCTGTGCCTTGCCTGAGACTGGCATGTGCATAGCGTGTTCCGAGCCAGTGTCTAGCCAGTGCCTAGCCTGTGCCTAGCCAGTGTCTAGCCTTTGTCTAGCCATTGTCTAGCCTGTGCCCAGCCAGTGTCTAGCCTGAGTCTAGCCTGTGCCTAGCCTATGCCTAGCCTGTGCCTAGCCTGTGCCTAGCCTGTGTCTAGCCTGTGTCTAGCCTGTGTCTAGCCTGTGTCTAGCCTGTGCCTAGCCTGTGCCTTGCCTGTGCCTAGCCTGTGGCTAGCCTGTGCCCAGCCTGTGCCTAGCGTGTGCCCAGCCTGTGCCTAACCTGTACCTAGCCTGTGTCTAGCCTGTGTCTACTCTGTGTCTAGCCTGTGTCTAGCCTGTCTCTAGCCTGTGTCTAGCCTATGTCTAGCCTGTGTCTAACCTGTGTCTAGCCTGTGTCTAGCCTGTGTCTAACCTGTGTCTAGCCTGTGTCTAGCCTGTGTCTAGCCTGCGTCTAGCCTGTGTCTAGCCTGTGTCTAGCCTGTGTCTAGCCTGTGTCTAGCCTGTGTCTAGCCTGTGTCTAGCCTGTGTCTTGCCTGTGTCTTACCTGTGTCTAGCCTGTGTCTAGCCTGTGTCTAGCCTGTGTCTAGCCTGTGTCTACTCTGTGTCTACTCTGTGTCTAGACTGTGTCTAGCCTGTGTCTAGCCTGTGTCTAGCCTGTGTCTAGCCTGTGTGTAGCCTGTGTCTTACCTGTGTCTAGCCTGTGTCTAGCCTGTGTCTAGCCTGTCTGTAGCCTGTGTCTAGCCTGTGTCTAGCCTGTGTCTAGCCTGTGTCTAGCCTGTGTCTAGCCTGTATCTAGCCTGTGTCTAGCCTGTTTCAACCTGTGTCTAGCCTGTGTCTAGCCTGTGTCTAGCCTTTGTCTAGCCTTTGTCTTGCCTGTGTCTAGCCTGTGTCTAGCCTTTGTCTAGCCTGTGTCTAGCCTGTGTCTAGCATGTGCCTAGCCTCTGCCTAGCCTGTGCCTAGCCAGTGCCTAGCCTGTGTCTAACCTGTGTCTAGCCTGTGTCTAACCTGTGTCTAGCCTGTGTCTAGCCTGTGTCTAGCCTGTGTCTAGCCTGTGTCTAGTCTGTATCTAGCCTGTGTCTAGCCTGTGTCTAGCCTGTGTCTAGCCTGTGTCAAGCCTGTGTCTAGCCTGTGTCTAGCCTGTGTCTAGCCTGTGTCTAGCCTGTGTCTAGCCTGTATCTAGCCTGTGTCTAGCCTGTGTCTAGCCTGTGTCTAGCCTGTGTCTAGCCTGTGTCTAGCCTGTGTCTAGCCTGTGTCTAGCCTGTGTCTAGCCTGTGTCTAGCCTGTGTCTAGCCTGTCTGTAGCCTGTGTATAGCCTGTGTCTAGCCTGTGTCTAGCCTGTGTCTAGCCTGTGTCTAGCCTGTATCTAGCCTGTGTCTAGCCTGTGTCTAGCCTGTGTCTAGCCTGTGTCTAGCCTTTGTCTAGCCAGTGTCTAGCCTGTGTCTAGCCTGTGCGTAGCAAGTGTCTAGCCTGTGCCTAGCCAGTGTCTAGCCTGTGCCAAGCCAGTGTCTAGCCTGTACCTAGCCAATTTGTAGCCTGTGTCTAGCCTGTGCTTAGCTAGTGTCTAGTCTGTGCCAAGCCAGTGTCTAGCCTGTGCCTAGCCAGTGTCTAGCCTGTGTATAGCCTGTACCTTGCCTGTGACTGACATGTGCATAGCCTGTGCCTAGCCAGTGTCTAGCCTGTGTCAAGCCTGTGCTTTGCCTCAGACTGGCATGTGCCTAGCGTGTTCCGAGACAGTGTCTAGCCAGTGCCTAGCCTGTGCCTAGCCAGTGCCTAGCCTGTGTCTAGCCTGTGCCCAGCCAGTGTCTAGCCTGTGTCTAGCCTGTGCCTAGCCTGTGCCTTGCCTGTGCCTAGCCTGTGGCTAGCCTGTGCCCAGCCTGTGCCTAGCGTGTGCCTAGCCTGTGCCTAACCTGTACCTAGCCTGTGTCTAGCCTGTGTCTACTCTGTGTCTAGCCTGTGTCTAGCCTGTCTCTAGCCTGTGTCTAGCCTATGTCTAGCCTGTGTCTAACATGTGTCTAGCCTGTGTCTAGCCTGTGTCTAACCTGTGTCTAGCCTGTGTCTAGCCTGTGTCTAGCCTGCGTCTAGCCTGTGTCTAGCCTGTGTCTAGCCTGTGTCTAGCCTGTGTCTAGCCTGTGTCTAGCCTGTGTCTAGCCTGTGTCTTGCCTGTGTCTTACCTGTGTCTAGCCTGTGTCTAGCCTGTGTCTAGCCTGTGTCTAGCCTGTGTCTAGCCTGCGTCTAGCCTGTGTCTAGCCTGTGTCTAGCCTGTGCCTAGCTTGTGCCTAGCCTGCGTCTACCTTGTGTCTAGCCTGTGTCTAGCCTGTGTCTAGCCTGTGTCTAGCCTGTGTCTAGCCTGTGTCTAGCCTGTCTCTAGCCTGTGTCTAGCCTGTGTCTAGCCTGTGTCTAGCCTGTGTCTAGCCTGTGTCTAGCCTGTGTCTAGCCTGTGTCTAGCCTGTGTCTAGCCTGTGTCTAGCCTGTGTCTAGCCTGTGTCTAGCCTGTGTCTAGCCTGTGTCTAGCCTGTGTCTAGCATGTGCCTAGCCTCTGCCTAGCCTGTGCCTAGCCTGTGCCTAGCCAGTGCCTAGCCAGTGCCTAGCCTGTGTCTAACCTGTGTCTAGCCTGTGTCTAACCTGTGTATAGCCTGTGTCTAGCCTGTGTCTAGCCTGTGTCTAGCCTGTGTCTAGTCTGTATCTAGCCTGTGTCTAGCCTGTGTCTAGCCTGTGTCTAGCCTGTGTCAAGCCTGTGTCTAGCCTGTGTCTAGCCTGTGTCTAGCCTGTGTCTAGCCTGTGTCTAGCCTGTATCTAGCCTGTGTCTAGCCTGTATCTAGCCTGTGTCTAGCCTGTATCTAGCCTGTGTCTAGCCTGTGTCTAACCTGTGTCTAGCCTGTGTCTAGCCTGTGTCTAGCCTGTGTCTAGCCTGTGTCTAGCCTGTGTCTAGCCTGTCTGTAGCCTGTGTATAGCCTGTGTCTAGCCTGTGTCTAGCCTGTGTCTAGCCTGTGTCTAGCCTGTATCTAGCCTGTGTCTAGCCTGTGTCTAGCCTGTGTCTAGCCTGTGTCTAGCCTGTGTCTAGCCTTTGTCTAGCCAGTGTCTAGCCTGTCTGTAGCCTGTGTCTAGCCTGTGTCTAGCCTGTGTCTAGCCTGTGTCTAGCCTGTGTCTAGCCTGTATCTAGCCTGTGTCTAGCCTGTTTCAACCTGTGTCTAGCCTGTGTCTAGCCTGTGTCTAGCCTTTGTCTAGCCTTTGTCTTGCCTGTGTCTAGCCTGTGTCTAGCCTTTGTCTAGCCTGTGTCTAGCCTGTGTCTAGCATGTGCCTAGCCTCTGCCTAGCCTGTGCCTAGCCTGTACCTAGCCAGTGCCTAGCCAGTGCCTAGCCTGTGTCTAACCTGTGTCTAGCCTGTGTCTAACCTGTGTATAGCCTGTGTCTAGCCTGTGTCTAGCCTGTGTCTAGCCTGTGTCTAGTCTGTATCTAGCCTGTGTCTAGCCTGTGTCTAGCCTGTGTCTAGCCTGTGTCAAGCCTGTGTCTAGCCTGTGTCTAGCCTGTGTCTAGCCTGTATCTAGCCTGTGTCTAGCCTGTATCTAGCCTGTGTCTAGCCTGTATCTAGCCTGTGTCTAGCCTGTGTCTAACCTGTGTCTAGCCTGTGTCTAGCCTGTGTCTAGCCTGTGTCTAGCCTGTGTCTAGCCTGTCTGTAGCCTGTGTATAGCCTGTGTCTAGCCTGTGTCTAGCCTGTGTCTAGCCTGTGTCTAGCCTGTATCTAGCCTGTGTCTAGCCTGTGTCTAGCCTGTGTCTAGCCTGTGTCTAGCCTGTGTCTAGCCTTTGTCTAGCCAGTGTCTAGCCTGTGTCTAGCCTGTGCGTAGCAAGTGTCTAGCCTGTGCCTAGCCAGTGTCTAGCCTGTGCCAAGCCAGTGTCTAGCCTGTACCTAGCCAATTTGTAGCCTGTGTCTAGCCTGTGCTTAGCTAGTGTCTAGTCTGTGCCAAGCCAGTGTCTAGCCTGTGCCTAGCCAGTGTCTAGCCTGTGTATAGCCTGTACCTTGCCTGTGACTGACATGTGCATAGCCTGTGCCTAGCCAGTGTCTAGCCTGTGTCAAGCCTGTGCTTTGCCTGAGACTGGCATGTGCCTAGCGTGTTCCGAGACAGTGTCTAGCCAGTGCCTAGCCTGTGCCTAGCCAGTGCCTAGCCTGTGTCTAGCCTGTGCCCAGCCAGTGTCTAGCCTGTGTCTAGCCTGTGCCTAGCCTGTGCCTTGCCTGTGCCTAGCCTGTGGCTAGCCTGTGCCCAGCCTGTGCCTAGCGTGTGCCTAGCCTGTGCCTAACCTGTACCTAGCCTGTGTCTAGCCTGTGTCTACTCTGTGTCTAGCCTGTGTCTAGCCTGTCTCTAGCCTGTGTCTAGCCTATGTCTAGCCTGTGTCTAACATGTGTCTAGCCTGTGTCTAGCCTGTGTCTAGCCTGTGTCTAGCCTGTGTCTAGCCTGTGTCTAGCCTGTGTCTAGCCTGTGTCTAGCCTGTGTCTAGCCTGTGTCTAGCCTGTGTCTAGCCTGTGTCTAGCCTGTGTCTAGCCTGTGTCTTGCCTGTGTCTTACCTGTGTCTAGCCTGTGTCTAGCCTGTGTCTAGCCTGTGTCTAGCCTGCGTCTAGCCTGTGTCTAGCCTGTGTCTAGCCTGTGCCTAGCTTGTGCCTAGCCTGCGTCTACCTTGTGTCTAGCCTGTGTCTAGCCTGTGTCTAGCCTGTGTCTAGCCTGTGTCTAGCCTGTGTCTAGCCTGTCTCTAGCCTGTGTCTAGCCTATGTCTAGCCTGTGTCTAGCCTGTGTCTAGCCTGTGTCTAGCCTGTGTCTAGCCTGTGTCTAGCCTGTGTCTAGCCTGTGTCTAGCCTGTGTCTAGCCTGTGTCTAGCCTGTGTCTAGCCTGTGTCTAGCCTGTGTCTAGCCTGTGTCTAGCCTGTGTCTAGCCTGTGTCTAGCCTGTGTCTACTCTGTGTCTAGCCTGTGTCTAGCCTATGTCTAACCTGTGTCTAGCCTGTGTCTAACCTGTGTCTAGCCTGTGTCTAGCCTGTGTCTAACCTGTGTCTAGCCTGTGTCTAGCCTGTGTCTAGCCTGCGTCTAGCCTGTGTCTAGCCTGTGTCTAGCCTGTGTCTAGCCTGTGTCTAGCCTGTGTCTAGCCTGTGTCTAGCCTGTGTCTTGCCTGTGTCTTACCTGTGTCTAGCCTGTGTCTAGCCTGTGTCTAGCCTGTGTCTAGCCTGCGTCTAGCCTGTGTCTAGCCTGTGTCTAGCCTGTGCCTAGCTTGTGCCTAGCCTGCGTCTAGCCTGTGTCTAGCCTGTGTCTAGCCTGTGTCTAGCCTGTGTCTAGACAGTGCCTAGCCTGTGCCTAGCCAGTGTCTAGCCTTTGTCTAGCCTGTGTCTAGCCTGTGTCTAGCCTGTGCCTAGCCTGTGTCTAGCCTGTGTCTAGCCTGTGTCTAACCTGTGTATAGCCTGTGTCTAGCCTGTGTCTAGCCTGTGTCTAGCCTGTGTCTAGTCTGTATCTAGCCTGTGTCTAGCCTGTGTCTAGCCTGTGTCTAGCCTGTGTCAAGCCTGTGTCTAGCCTGTGTCTAGCCTGTGTCTAGCCTGTGTCTAGCCTGTGTCTAGCCTGTGTCTAGCCTGTGTCTAGCCTGTATCTAGCCTGTGTCTAGCCTGTATCTAGCCTGTGTCTAGCCTGTATCTAGCCTGTGTCTAGCCTGTGTCTAACCTGTATCTAGCCTGTGTCTAGCCTGTGTCTAGCCTGTGTCTAGCCTGTGTCTAGCCTGTCTGTAGCCTGTGTATAGCCTGTGTCTAGCCTGTGTCTAGCCTGTGTCTAGCCTGTGTCTAGCCTGTATCTAGCCTGTGTCTAGCCTGTGTCTAGCCTGTGTCTAGCCTGTGTCTAGCCTGTGTCTAGCCTTTGTCTAGCCAGTGTCTAGCCTGTGTCTAGCCTGTGTCTAGCCTGTGTCTAGCCTGTGTCTAGCCTGTGTCTAGCCTGTGTCTAGCCTGTATCTAGCCTGTGTCTAGCCTGTTTCAACCTGTGTCTAGCCTGTGTCTAGCCTGTGTCTAGCCTTTGTCTAGCCTTTGTCTAGCCTGTGTCTAGCCTGTGTCTAGCCTTTGTCTAGCCTGTGTCTAGCCTGTGTCTAGCATGTGCCTAGCCTCTGCCTAGCCTGTGCCTAGCCTGTACCTAGCCAGTGCCTAGCCAGTGCCTAGCCTGTGTCTAACCTGTGTCTAGCCTGTGTCTAACCTGTGTATAGCCTGTGTCTAGCCTGTGTCTAGCCTGTGTCTAGCCTGTGTCTAGCCTGTGTCTAGTCTGTATCTAGCCTGTGTCTAGCCTGTGTCTAGCCTGTGTCTAGCCTGTGTCAAGCCTGTGTCTAGCCTGTGTCTAGCCTGTGTCTAGCCTGTGTCTAGCCTGTGTCTAGCCTGTGTCTAGCCTGTGTCTAGCCTGTATCTAGCCTGTGTCTAGCCTGTATCTAGCCTGTGTCTAGCCTGTATCTAGCCTGTGTCTAGCCTGTGTCTAACCTGTGTCTAGCCTGTGTCTAGCCTGTGTCTAGCCTGTATCTAGCCTGTGTCTAGCCTGTGTCTAACCTGTATCTAGCCTGTGTCTAGCCTGTGTCTAGCCTGTGTCTAGCCTGTGTCTAGCCTGTCTGTAGCCTGTGTATAGCCTGTGTCTAGCCTGTGTCTAGCCTGTGTCTAGCCTGTGTCTAGCCTGTATCTAGCCTGTGTCTAGCCTGTGTCTAGCCTGTGTCTAGCCTGTGTCTAGCCTGTGTCTAGCCTTTGTCTAGCCAGTGTCTAGCCTGTCTGTAGCCTGTGTCTAGCCTGTGTCTAGCCTGTGTCTAGCCTGTGTCTAGCCTGTGTCTAGCCTGTATCTAGCCTGTGTCTAGCCTGTTTCAACCTGTGTCTAGCCTGTGTCTAGCCTGTGTCTAGCCTTTGTCTAGCCTTTGTCTAGCCTGTGTCTAGCCTGTGTCTAGCCTTTGTCTAGCCTGTGTCTAGCCTGTGTCTAGCATGTGCCTAGCCTCTGCCTAGCCTGTGCCTAGCCTGTACCTAGCCAGTGCCTAGCCAGTGCCTAGCCTGTGTCTAACCTGTGTCTAGCCTGTGTCTAACCTGTGTATAGCCTGTGTCTAGCCTGTGTCTAGCCTGTGTCTAGCCTGTGTCTAGCCTGTGTCTAGTCTGTATCTAGCCTGTGTCTAGCCTGTGTCTAGCCTGTGTCTAGCCTGTGTCTATAAAAAAAAAAAAATGTAAGCATAAAGTATATATAATATAAAGCATATAAAAGATCTAAGATTATTTTAATTTTATTAAATTTAATTTTAATTTAATTTAATTTAATTTAATCTGGGATAGACAATGATATAACCGATCCAACATTTGTTGCGAAGAATTGGGGAAAACCCAGAAAAACCCAATCAGATCAGAAGAGTTAATAGTATTAGTAAAAAGTTAGTATATGTTAAGACATGCCCAACCGACCGAGGGGCAGTGTCATAAACGCGAGCATGCAGAAATAGAAGCTAAGAAAAAAATAGACAGGCGTTTCGAGGAAAATTTAACTTCTACCTAGGTAGGACAAAAGTTTTAATTTTAAGGCTGGTACAGAGTCAGTATTTGTTAATATGAAGGAGTACTTATTAAAATCAGAACATAATACCCTGAATGGTTCATGCAGGGCATAGTTCGATCTACAATTAGGAAGAGTTAGTGGTAAGTAATTACGGGTGATTCTACATGGGACGGCGAAGTTTAACTGGCTAACCAGATCAACACTCTCAACGTCCCCTTGGATAAGGTTATTCATAAAAACTACACCAAGCATAGTTCTACGGTTAGCTAAGGACGGTAAATTAAGTAATCTAAGTCTATTTGTATAAGGAGGAAGTCTTATATCTACATCCCAGTTGAGACCTCGCAAGGCGAAAATTAAAAAGTTCTTTTGTACGGATTCAATACGGTCCCTGTGAATCGAATACTGAGGACACCAAACGCATGATCCGTACTCCAAAATTGGACGAACAAGTGAGGTATAAAGGGTCTTTGTTAGATAAGGATCGTCAAACTCCTTAGACCATCGCTTAATAAAGCCAAGTATTCCCATAGCCTTATTGACCATTGTAGAAATATGTTCCGAAAACTTAAGTTTACGGTCCAGACGGATACCAAGATCGTCAACTAAGGCAATTCTTTCTAAGGCACAACCACAAAGTGTATAGGATACCAACTCAGGGTTGGTTCGGTAGAATGTCATCAGCTTGCATTTAGAACTATTCAGAATTAATAAATTTACACGGCACCATGATTGAAAACTATCTAGGTCAGCTTGTAAGTAAGAGTGACAGTAGGCATCTTTAAGTTGAAAACACAGCTTTACATCATCTGCATACATAAGAGTGCGAGCAGATCGTATGACAAGCGGAAGGTCATTGATGAAAAGAGTGAATAGAAGGGGACCTAAATGACTCCCTTGAGGAACACCAGAGGTGGCATGAAGTGGGTTTGAAAGGCAATCTTTAAAAAGTACCATTTGGGTTCTGTCAGTCAGATAACTAACAATCCAACTAAGAAGTTTAGGTGAGAAACCAAGAAGTTTAAGCTTTTCTGCTAGGAGGGAATGATTTACTGAGTCAAAAGCTTTACTGAAATCAGTATAAATGACATCAGTTTGAAGATTTTGCTGAAATCCCTGTACTACAAAGGATGTCAGCTCAAGTAAATTTGTCGTAGTGGAACGACGTTTGATGAATCCGTGTTGACAAGGGGAAATGATGGATCTACAAAAGTGTTGCAAGTGAGGGGTTAAGACATTCTCGAAGAATTTAGGTATGGCCGATAGCTTAGAGATGCCTCTATAGTTAGTTGCATCCGACTTGCTGCCCTTTTTGAGTAAGGGAATAATGAATGATTCCTTCCAGATGGAAGGAAAAAAAGAAGTTTCTAAGGACAGCGAGAATAGTTTAAGCAATGGCTTACTCAAGGAATTAGCACAGAACCGTAGTACGCACGCGGGAATTCCGTCGGGGCCTGGCGAGTAAAGTGGTGTAACCAAGTGAAGATCCCTAGCAATTGAACTTTCATTCAAAAGTGGAGTGAAGATACCATTCGAACATGGGATATTATAAGGATATGACTGAGTGTTATGGGTGGCAGGTAAATAAGTAGTTTGAAAAAACCTTGCAAACATATCGGCCATGGCCTGATCCGTGTCTGCAATAGCATTTTCAAATTCCAATTTACATGGAAAAGCCGCTGATTTACGCTTCATGTTAACAAAATTATAAAACTGTTTGGGGTTTTGAAAAAACTGAGCCCTACAACGGTTTAAATAATTTTTATAACACTTGGCGTTAAGCACGGTGAAGTTTGACCGAGCAGTTAAATAGCGAGAAAAGAATAAAGAAGAGTGTTTAAGTTTATATTTTTTAAATAAGGCGTTCTTTAAATTCTTTAGGCGTGACAGCTCTTTTGTAAACCACGGGGGCTTACTTGAGGCTGTCGGATAGAATCTCGGAACACATATATCAAAGAATGAATTAATGGTGCTATAAAAGATTTTTATGGCTACTGCCATATCAGTGCACAGGTGAAGATTAGACCAGTCAAAGTTAGAAATAAGGTTATTTAATAATAGGAAGTCTGCTTTTCTGAAACAGCGCACACGCTTACTATTAGTGTTACTCTTAGTCAAAGAATAATATCCCAAATCGAAATTGACTTCGAGGGTGGGATGGTATGGATCTTCAGGTACAGAGATGGATACCTTAGATGGATCAGAAACGAAACATAGATCCAGCGATCTTTTCATGGAGTTAAGAACATGATTGACCTGCGACAATGACATGTCAAACAGTCCATCGAAAAGATCGTGCTGATGGGAAGGCAATAGAGAATATTCCTCAGGACTAGGTGTCCAATTGCAGTCAGGAATATTAAAGTCCCCAAGGACTATGAACTGATCCCTGTCTGATAACAGGTTAAATACAGTCTTAATTGCAGACAAATGCTGCGAATAGACTGATGATTCCGATGACGGCGGAATATATGAGCAGGTTATATATAAGAAAAAGCCGGGAAGGTGTAGTTTTACACAAATAAATTCAATATCATATTGAACCTCCGGCTGTATAAAATCTGATGCAATGGTGGAGTCTACTGCAACAAGAACGCCACCACCACGTCGATCAGTTCTATCACGCCTGTAAATAGTGTACTTACTTGGTAAAACCTCGGAGCTTAGGATTTCCGGTTTTAACCAAGTCTCTGTTAACACCAAAAACTGAGAAGTAAATGAAAGACTATTCATAAAGAAAGTTGAAAGTTTGCTACGAAGGCCTCTTACATTTTGATAGGAGAAAGAAAGATAAGATTTTAGTTTTTTGTCGTCTTATTGGGCGCAGTGGTCTGGTTTGGCAAAGTAAGTCTAATCGGGGGCCGATTCTTTTTTTCTTTGCCTCGAATTCTTTAACCACGATATGAGCTGGCCAAAAATCAGGCGTGCATATGTGGTTAAAGCAATCGTTAGGGACACAAAGTTTAAAGGATGATACGTCCCGTTCATAAGAGAACTTAAATTTTTCCACCTTAATCTCAGCGGCTTGTATTTTGGCATGAATAAAAGCCATAACATCATCAGATGTGAGATCAGGGGCAAGCCTGGAAACAAAGATTTGTTTCCTCGGGGGAATCCCTACAAGAGGCTTGGGCACCACTGATAAAGAAGCAGTGGTTGTTGCCCTGGGTGAAGCAGACACAGGTATTGAGGCAGGAGCTAAAATGGTAGGGATTTTTGGCGTCACTGGCTGCGAAGACTCACTGTTGACACATTCGGAAACCGAATTTTTCTGAGCCGCCGATCTCGTTACCACCGATGTGGTGACCGGTATCAACGGCTGTGTCAACGGAGTACTAGGCTGAGCTACGTTTGGTGGCGGAACAGCAGCAGACATGGTCTCTTCTTTGCGCGTTGATTTTTTGCGCTTCGGGGACTCATTTAACAGCTGAAGGCCATTAAAGTCCGAGTCCAGCTTAGAGAACTGTTTAGATAGCGTACGAAAACCACTAAACAATTCCTTAAAGCCTTTCCGTGTCTGCCGCATGAAGGCTCTCATTTCGTTCTGCACCTCACGACACTCCTCGCAACAATAGTGCAGCCCAATGCGCTTAGCCAAAGCATCAGCAGTTGAACCAGTGACGTTGACACATTTGGCATGTACAACATTATCACACAGCCAACATAAGATACTTGGCTGAGCACACGTAATCTCACCTTTGCAGGTTTTAACAGCACAAATAAGATGTCCTTCCATTATAATAAGACACCACTGTAAAAGAGTAGCCAAATAAAACGTTAGAAAAAAACTAAGCCTGTGTCAAGCCTGTGTCTAGCCTGTGTCTAGCCTGTGTCTAGCCTGTGTCTAGCCTGTGTCTAGCCTGTGTCTAGCCTGTGTCTAGCCTGTGTCTAGCCTGTATCTAGCCTGTGTCTAGCCTGTATCTAGCCTGTGTCTAGCCTGTATCTAGCCTGTGTCTAGCCTGTGTCTAACCTGTGTCTAGCCTGTGTCTAGCCTGTGTCTAGCCTGTGTCTAGCCTGTGTCTAGCCTGTCTGTAGCCTGTGTATAGCCTGTGTCTAGCCTGTG
This sequence comes from Zaprionus indianus, assembly GCA_018904595.1. Classification (NCBI taxonomy): domain Eukaryota; kingdom Metazoa; phylum Arthropoda; class Insecta; order Diptera; family Drosophilidae; genus Zaprionus; species Zaprionus indianus. Next base: position 114,501 of record JAEIHA010000879.1, on the reverse strand, counting down.
TCTAGCCTGTGTCTAGCCTGTGTCTAGCCTGTATCTAGCCTGTGTCTAGCCTGTGTCTAGCCTGTGTCTAGCCTGTGTCTAGCCTTTGTCTAGCCAGTGTCTAGCCTGTGTCTAGCCTGTGCGTAGCAAGTGTCTAGCCTGTGCCTAGCCAGTGTCTAGCCTGTGCCAAGCCAGTGTCTAGCCTGTACCTAGCCAATTTGTAGCCTGTGTCTAGCCTGTGCTTAGCTAGTGTCTAGTCTGTGCCAAGCCAGTGTCTAGCCTGTGCCTAGCCAGTGTCTAGCCTGTGTATAGCCTGTACCTTGCCTGTGACTGACATGTGCATAGCCTGTGCCTAGCCAGTGTCTAGCCTGTGTCAAGCCTGTGCTTTGCCTGAGACTGGCATGTGCCTAGCGTGTTCCGAGACAGTGTCTAGCCAGTGCCTAGCCTGTGCCTAGCCAGTGCCTAGCCTGTGTCTAGCCTGTGCCCAGCCAGTGTCTAGCCTGTGTCTAGCCTGTGCCTAGCCTGTGCCTTGCCTGTGCCTAGCCTGTGGCTAGCCTGTGCCCAGCCTGTGCCTAGCGTGTGCCTAGCCTGTGCCTAACCTGTACCTAGCCTGTGTCTAGCCTGTGTCTACTCTGGGTCTAGCCTGTGTCTAGCCTGTCTCTAGCCTGTGTCTAGCCTATGTCTAGCCTGTGTCTAACATGTGTCTAGCCTGTGTCTAGCCTGTGTCTAACCTGTGTCTAGCCTGTGTCTAGCCTGTGTCTAGCCTGTGTCCCTAGCCTGCGTCTAGCCTGTGTCTAGCCTGTGTCTAGCCTGTGTCTAGCCTGTGTCTAGCCTGTGTCTAGCCTGTGTCTAGCCTGTGTCTTGCCTGTGTCTTACCTGTGTCTAGCCTGTGTCTAGCCTGTGTCTAGCCTGTGTCTAGCCTGCGTCTAGCCTGTGTCTAGCCTGTGTCTAGCCTGTGCCTAGCTTGTGTCTAGCCTGCGTCTACCTTGTGTCTAGCCTGTGTCTAGCCTGTGTCTAGCCTGTGTCTAGCCTGTGTCTAGCCTGTGTCTAGCCTGTCTCTAGCCTGTGTCTAGCCTATGTCTAGCCTGTGTCTAGCCTGTGTCTAGCCTGTGTCTAGCCTGTGTCTAGCCTGTGTCTAGCCTGTGTCTAGCCTGTGTCTAGCCTGTGTCTAGCCTGTGTCTAGCCTGTGTCTAGCCTGTGTCTAGCCTGTGTCTAGCCTGTGTCTAGCCTGTGTCTAGCCTGTGTCTAGCCTGTGTCTAGCCTGTGTCTAGCCTGTGTCTAGCCTGTGTCTAACCTGTGTCTAGCCTGTGTCTAACCTGTGTCTAGCCTGTGTCTAGCCTGTGTCTAACCTGTGTCTAGCCTGTGTCTAGCCTGTGTCTAGCCTGCGTCTAGCCTGTGTCTAGCCTGTGTCTAGCCTGTGTCTAGCCTGTGTCTAGCCTGTGTCTAGCCTGTGTCTAGCCTGTGTCTAGCCTGTGTCTTGCCTGTGTCTTACCTGTGTCTAGCCTGTGTCTAGCCTGTGTCTAGCCTGTGTCTAGCCTGCGTCTAGCCTGTGTCTAGCCTGTGTCTAGCCTGTGCCTAGCTTGTGCCTAGCCTGCGTCTAGCCTGTGTCTAGCCTGTGTCTAGCCTGTGTCTAGCCTGTGTCTAGACAGTGCCTAGCCTGTGCCTAGCCAGTGTCTAGCCTTTGTCTAGCCTGTGTCTAGCCTGTGTCTAGCCTGTGCCTAGCCTGTGTCTAGCCTGTGTCTAGCCTGTGTCTAGCCAGTGTCTATCCAGTGTCTAGCCTGTGCATAGCCAGTGTCTACCATGTGCCTAGCCTGGGTCTAGCCTGTGCCTTGCCTGTGATTGGCATGTGCATAGCCTGTGCCTAGCCAGTGTCTAGCCAGTGCCTAGCCTGTACCTAGCCATTGCCTAGCCTGTACCTAGCCAATGTCTAGCCTGTGTCTAGCCTGTGCCTAGCCTGTGTCTAGCCTTTACCTAGCCAGAGTCTAGCCTGTGCCTAGCCAGTGTCTAGCCTGTGCCTAGCCAGTTTCTAGCCTGTGCCCAGCCTGTGCCTAGCCTGTGCCTAGCCAGTCTCTAGTCTGTGCCTAGCCAGTGTCTAGCCTGTGCCTAGCCAGAGTCTAGCATGTGCCTAGCCAGTGTTTAGCCAGTGCCTAGCCAGTTTAGCCTGTGCCTAGCCAGTGTCTAGCGTCAGCATAGCTAGTGTCTAGCCAGAGTCTAGCCAGTGTCTAGCCAGTGTCTAGCTAGTGTCTAGCCAGTGTCTAGCCAGTGTCTAGCCAGTGTCTTGGAAGTGTCTAGCAAGCGTCTTGTAATGTGTTGTTTTAAGGTTCTTTATTAATGATATTTTATTAATTTGGCAGAAACGGTCATGCCAGTTCAACTCTTTACAAGTGTCTGAAACTAAGCCGCGTAGCTGCGCTGCCGGATACGCCAGAAGCGAAGCGACTGTCTTATGTATATCTTATATATCTATGTTTATCGAGAGAGCGAGTTATGCACTTATATATTATGCATTTGGTCAGCGTGGGAATGCTGACCTTGCACTTATACTTCATCATGTTACATCCGCCTTGGGCTTTATTGGTTGCATAAACATAGCAACAAAGTTCTGCTATGTGTTTGTATGCTTGTAAATAGTATTGTACTTAAATGTTCTTAATATTACTTATGCGCATACTATATCTCCCTCCTTTTTAAAAATAACGTAACCTAGTGACGTTATTTTAATTCATGAATGAAAATTATTTTTTTTTTTTTTATTATTACTATTATTTTTTTATATTTCATCTCCGAAAGGAACAGATGTGTCATTATTTCTCAGCTTGAATAATATAAAAGTGAATTTTGAAATAAGAAATAAAAATATATGTAGTATACGAAAGAAAAATTTTTTTTTATAATTGATTAAGAAAAATATAAGTGTAAAATCAAGTATGAATGAAATTTCTTTAACCCATGTTTATGAACTATTTGTCTCTTGTTTTTATTATTAAGTAACGTAATGTTATTATTATATCCTGTGCATTCTATTTTATAGGGCCCTGTGTTTTTAAAGTCTAATTTATGACCTACATCATTTCTTAATAAAACTTTATCTCCAACTTCTAACTCTATGTTATTTACTAATTAGTTGTAATTTTCCTTATTTTTCTCTTTATGTGCTTCAAGCAGATTTCTTGCTCGAGCATATGCTACTTCTAACCTATATTTACTTTCCTTAGCGTAATCATCTATATTATATATTGGTTCTATGCTGTTGGAAGTTCGATAAAGTTGCCAGGCCTTGCCGTACCATGCTCGATTTGGCGTATATGAATAAATACCAAAATATCGTTTAAAAGATAGAACTTAAGTTATTATCGATATAAGCAAGCTGCTGTGCAACACTGAAAATTAAGAGCGTCTCTTTTCGAAATAAATCGCACGCAGCAATACATTAAAATAAACCGCTCCCTTTTTTCTTCTTTATCTTAAGTTATTTACTTGTTTGAATTAATAAATATATTGAGTTTATAGACGGAGAAGTGTTATATTTTTGTGAAGCAAATTGTCTAATTGGATACAGAACATTTTTTATTTTAATTAGATTGCGTTGCGAAAAAGAACTGCGTATTACACACACACATACAGGCATAGGATGATGAAATAGTTACGCGTCGTGGTGAAATACAATTTGAAAAGCTTGATGGAATTTTGGTGTCTTGATGGAATTGCGCAATAAGAAGCGACTAGTGAGTGCTGAAGAGATGTCTGCATCTTCAACACCTAAGAGATCTGATGAAATGGGATCAGAAAGTGACACGGAGTTCAGCGGCACCCAAACGATGGTGCCCAGAGAAAAGGAAGACACCGTTACAATTCTTATAAAGCGCATGACGGAACAGTTAGCTGCACTGTCTGCACAAAACTGTGCATTGGCTACACAAATGGCGAACGTTACTGAGGGTATGTCGGAACGGATGAACAAAATAGAGCAGTTGGTAGTTGCAAATCCAATTGGTGCAATATGCACAGCCCCAAATGGTGGCATTGGCGTTCCTGCAATGGGCAGCGACGATCATGGATTGACTATCAACAAACGTGGTTCAAACGTGGAGGACGTATCTGGAACGCTCACACATGGTAGCACTGGCGTTTCTGTAATGAATAGAGACGCAACTTCACAAGCAAATTTTGGAGCCACACATGGTGGCACTGGCGTTTCTGCACTGGGCAGCAACGCAGCTGCACAACAAAGCGGCAGCATTTTTAAGGAAAGCTCTGGTCTTGATACACAGAGAAGGAATTATGGACTTGATATTTTGGGCATTAATGCGACTGGAAGACAACATGGTGTCTCAGCAGCCGCGGATCATGTCAGATTTGCCGAACATAGTGACATTGCTCATGGCGTTGCTGGAGACGCACACTGGAAGACTGCTTTTTATAGTGGAGAGAAGCACGTCGATTATAATGGAGCCACCAGAGGCTTGACTAGCTCAAATGATTTGAATTCTGGAAAATATGGAATGGATGGGCTAGCTGAGGGTTATGGTGCAGCAAGGTTTAATTTGGCACAAGACAGGCACATAGAAAATAGTTCTCTCGTGCACCCACAGTACAATTCTGTTACACAACCTCGTAAATTAATAGATCTGCCTGTATTTAATGGAAATGCAAAAGATTGGCCAGTATTTTGCACAATGTTCTCAGAGTCAACAGCTGCTTATAGGTACACAAATCTTGAGATTCTCTTACGGCTGCAGAAGAGTCTTATAGGAGCGGCTAGAGACGAGGTCGATGCCTTGTTAATAAATCCTGTTAATGTACCACACATAATCAATAGGCTGCAGTTTCGATATGGACGACCGGAACTGCTTATAAAATCACAATTGGAAATTGTCAATAGTCTTCAGAGTATTCCTGAAAATAATTTGGAAAAGCTGGTACCCTTTGCTTCCAAAGTAGAGAATTTGGTCATCTACTTAAGGTCGGCAAATGCTACACAGTATTTGAATAACGCGGCAATGTTGGATCAGCTTATCGAGAAGTTGCCATTGTCAAAGAGGATATTATGGAATGAATACGCTGCAAATATAGTACCGTATCCAAATTTGGGACACCTTAGCATTTGGCTAAATGGATTGAGTCGGAGCATTGCAAGGGCAACAGTGGTGATTTCGAAGGAACAAGCAACAAAGGGAAAACATAATTCGCAGCAAAAGTCGGTGATGCAAATTGCACAAGTCGCTGATACGACGGTCGCAAATAAAGATACGTGCTATAAATGCAAAGGAGAGCACAAGTTGCCAAAATGTGAGGAATACAATTAAGCTTCTATAGATGACAGATGGAAAATTGCAAAAGATCTTGGCGTCTGCTATAGTTGTTTGTTTAAAGGTCACAGCGTAAGAGCATGCAAATACAAACGGATATGTAAATTGAATGGATGTGACAAAATGCATCATAGATCATTGCATAGTGATAAAACAAAGGCAAAAGAATCCAGCGAAAAGAAGATAGAGAAAGAGAGATCATCTGTGAACACGATAAAGTCAGATATGTCAAAGATACTCTTTAAAGTTGTGCCTATAGAGCTTATGGGTCCAAACAGACAAATTATTAAAACATTTGCCTTTGTGGATGAAGGTTCTTCGACTACATTGATAAACAATGAGTTGGCGCATAAATTGGGTGTCAAAGAAGACCCTGTTAAGTTGACATTGAGCTGGATAGGCAAACATGCAATGGATGTGAATTCTATGATTTGCAAATTAAAGATACGATCACAAGTCGGTGACAAGAAATGGCAGCGTATAAAGGGAAGTTCGGTTCCAGAGCTTCAATTACCTTTGCAAACCCTTGATGTGCAACAGTTGGAAAGACAGTTCAAGAAAATGAGGAATATACCAATTAAAGGGTATACAAATGCAGAGCCAATGATTTTAATAGGAATAGACAATTGTCCTGTTATTCGTGCTATTAAAAGCATACAGTTGGATAGGAATTTGATTGCAACAAAAACAGCACTAGGATGGTATATCTATGGATTGACACAAAGACAGCCAGATGTATTCCCAGTTTGTACAGTTGTACTGCACACAACTGCTACAAGAGGGGAGATGGATATGCATAAATTAATGGCGGATTATTTCTCAACAGAAGGTTTCGGCGTAGAAATATCTCCAAAACGTTTGGAGCCAGCCGCTGTAAGCAGAGCAAGAAAGATACTTCAGGACACCACAAAACAATTGAATGGAGAATACGAGACAGGATTGCTGTGGGCCGAGAACGAAGTCAAACTACCGGATAGCTACAACATGGCTCTTCACAGGCTGCAGGGAGTAGAAAATAAAATGCGCAAAATGGATAAAATGGAAGAATATGATAAAACAGTTATGGAATTTGTTAAAAAAGGATACGCTGTAAAGTTATCTAAAGATCAGGCAAATATTATACATCCATGCACGTGGTATTTGCCTCATTTCGGAGTTCACAATGTCAACAAACCTAAGAAAATGCGCTTAGTGTTTGATGCAGCAGCAGAGATTGATGGAGTTTCTCTAAATTCAAAGCTGTTAAAAGGACCAGATGAGAATCCTCCATTGACAAAAATATTGTTTCAGTTTCGACAAGGAAAGATAGCTGTATGCGCTGATATAAGAGAGATGTTTCTGCAGGTTCGAGTTAGAGAACAGGATCAGGATGCTCTGCGTTTTCTATGGAGACATGGCAATCCGGAAGCGGAAGGAGGGATATACAAGATGACAGTCATGATATTTGGAGCAGCTTGTTCGCCATGTTGTGCACAATACGTTAAGAATACGAATGCCCTTAACGCAACGGAATATAGAGAAGACGTTATAGATGCGATCATATCAAAGCACTACGTGGACGACTTTGTAGCCAGTTTCAATTCCGAGAAAGAAGCATATGACATAAGCAACGATGTGAAAAAAGTTCACAAAATGGCAAATTTTGATCTTCGAGGATTTGTGTCAAATTCAATGGACCTTCAAAAACGAATGAATGGCGAAGAAATCGAAGCGCCAAATATAGTCAAAATGGACAATGAAAAGGTCGACAAAATACTAGGAATGCATTGGGATAGCAGGAATGATCAATTTATTTTTGATCTGCAGCTAAATCGTGTCGATAAAGATATTGTAAAGGCCACAAAATGTCCAACAAAGCGACAGTATACGATCCATTTGGAATGTTAGCTGATTTGATGGTACATGGAAAGGTTTTGGTCCAAGATGTGTGGCGCTCAGGAATAGACTGGAATGACCTGTTACCAGATTCCTTGTTTGAACGTTTCAAGCAATGGGTTCGTCAGCTGGAGAACGTAAAGGATTTTAAATTGAGTAGATGCTATTCCATGGACTTTTTTGACGACGACACACAGATTGAACTGCACATCTTTGTAGATGCGAGCGAATTGGCATTCGCGGCAGTAGCTTATTGGAGGATTGTGAGAAATGGTCTCATTAGTACTATCTTCGTTGCTGGCAAAACAAACAAAGCGACTTGAGCTCCAAGCAGCAGTATTGGGCACTCGCCTACGAAACACAATTTTAGCTTGTCACGATGTAAAGGTGCAAAGTTGCACATTATGGTCTGATTCAATGACAGTTATTTCTTGGATTAACTCTGATCATCGACAATATAAGCCATTCGTAGCGCACCGTATAAGTGAAATTCTGGAGAGTACAGATGAAAGTAACTGGAGATGGGTACCAACTAATTTAAATGCTGCGGATAAAGCGACCAAGGCATCGAATAGAATGAGATATAAAGCTGGAAATGTCTAGACAATAGGACCGGAGTTTCTACTGCAAGATAGGCAGTTTTGGCCTTCTTCAAATGGAATAGGAACCCAAACTGACGACACAAATGAGCGGAAGAAAATTGTATTGACCCTTCTACAGGATCCAGTTATCGATATTCAAAAATACTCAAAGTATTTGTTTTTGAAACGCACCATGGGATGGATTTTAAGATTTATAAAACGGCTACGCCACCAGAGCCCGGAGGAAAGATGCGGAGAGCTTTCTTCAAATGAGTTACGGTGGGCTGAAATCAGCCTGTGCAAAATAGCACAGAGGCGAACATTCAGTCAGGAACTGACGAGTTTAAAAGAAGGCGATGCAGTTGCCAAAAGCAGCTCGATTTATTCGTTATGTCCGATTTTATCAAAGGATGGCATTTTAGTTGTTAGCGGAAGACTGGACTATGCTGAAGTTTTGCCTGAATCAACTCGTCATCCAATCATAATGCCTTCTAAACATCCATTGACTGAGTTAATAATAAAGTGGTATCATGATATGTACCATCACCAAAATGAGGATCTCATTATAAATGAAATAAGGCGCAAATTTTGGATAGTGCATTTGCGAAAAGCTGTAAAGCGAGCTAAAACAGCTTGTCAACTATGTAAAAATGAGTCTGCAGTTCCAATACCGGCACAAATGGGGCAGTTACCAAAGGATCGGGTAACTCCATACCAGCGTGCTTTCTCCTACACAGGATTGGATTATTTTGGTCCTATCATGGTTACGATAGGCCGACGGCATGAAAAAAGATGGGTCGCATTGTTCACGTGCCTTACAATAAGAGCTATACATCTTGAATTAGCAGCAGATCTTTCTACTGATGCATGCATACTATGCATTCGTAATTTTGTAAATCGTCGAGGAGTGCCAGTGAAGATCAGGTCGGATATGGGCACGAATTTCATCGGAGCGGACAGGGAGATCAAGAGGACACAGGATTTATTTGATTGGAGTGCCATTAAGTCGGAAATGGCAAACAAAGGAATTCAATGGGAATTTAATTGTCCAGCTAACCCAAGCTCAGGCGGTTATTGGGAGCGCTAAGTTAGATCCACAAAAAGAATCTTGGCAGTCACACTCAAACAACAAGCTCCTCAAGTGGAGACCCTGCGGAGTCTGCTAATAGAAGCCGAAAACATTATAAACAGTAGACCTTTGACGCATATCCCTGTTTATATAAATGATCCAGAGCCACTAACTCCGAATCATTTCTTGCTCGGCACTACAAATTCAACTCAAACTCCTGGAGATGGCGGCAATTTCTGTTTTCATAAACAGTATCGTATTGCTAAACAGCTAAAGGATAATTTTTGGCGTCGATGGATTAGAGAGTACTTGCCTACATTGACCAGGCGTACTAAATGGTTTGCTCGCATAAAACCAATCAACGTTGGAGATGTTGTGGTAATTTGCGATGACAACCAACCTCGCGGCAATTGGAAAAAGGGCGTCATCATTCGAACAATACCAGCAAAAGATGGGCAAATACGAATCGCCGAAGTACAGACCTCTTCTGGGACACTTACACGTCCAGTTTCAAAGTTGGCAGTATTAGATGTGTTAGGTAAAACTCCCGAGTAGTTTTACGGTGGGCGGGATGTTGGAAGTTCGATAAAGTTGCCAGGCCTTGCCGTACCATGCTCGATTTGGCGTATATGAATAAATACCAAAATATCGTTTGAAAGATAGAACTTAAGTTATTATCGATATAAGCAAGTTGCTGTGCAACACTGAAAATGAAGAGCGTCACTTTTCGAAATAATTCACACGCAGCAATACATTAAAATAAACCGCTCCCTTTTTTCTTCCTTATCTTAAGTTATTTACTTTTTTGAATTAATAAATATATTGAGTTTATAGACGGAGAAGTGTTATATTTTTGTAAAGCAAATTGTCTAATTGGATACAGAACACCTGTGTCTAGCCTGTGTCTAGCCTGTGTCTAGCCTGTGTCTAGCCTGTGTCTAGCCTGTGTCTAGCCTGTGTCTAGCCTGTGTCTAGCCTGTGTCTAGCCTGTGTCTAGCCTGTGTCTAGCCTGTGTCTAGCCTGTGTCTAGCCTGTGTCTAGCCTGTGTCTAGCCTGTGTCTAGCCTGTGTCTAGCCTGTGCCTAGCCTGTGTCTAGCCTGTCTAGCCTGTGTCTAGCCTGTGTCTAGCCTGTGTCTAGCCTGTGTGTCTAGCCTGTGTCTAGCCTGTGTCTAGCCTGTGTCTAGCCTGTGTCTAGCCTGTGTCTAGCCTGTGTCATGCCTGTGTCTAGCCTGTGTCTAGCCTGTGTCATGCCTGTGTCTAGCCTGTGTCTAGCCTGTGTCTAGCCTGTGTCTAGCCTGTGCCTAGCCTGTGTCTAGCCTGTGCCTAGCCTGTGCCTAGCCAGTGCCTAGCCAGTGCCTAGCCTGTGCCTAGCCTGTGTCTAGCCTGTGTCTAGCCTGTGTCTAGCCTGTGTCTAGCCTGTGTCTAGCCTGTGTCTAGCCTGTGTCTAGCCTGTGTCAAGCCTGTGTCTAGCCAGTGTCTAGCCTGTACCTAGCCACTTTCTAGCCTGTGTCTAGCCTGTGCTTAGCCAGTGTCTAGTCTGTGTCTAGCCTGTGTCTAGCATGTGTCTAGCCTGTGTCTAGCCTGTGTCTAGCCTGTGTCTAGCCTGTGACTGGCATGTGCATAGCCTGTGCCTAGCGTGTGTCTAGCCTGTGCCTAGCCAGTGTCAAGCCTGTACCTAGCCAGTTTCTAGCCTGTGTCTAGCCTGTGCTTAGCCAGTGTCTAGTCTGTGCCAAGCCAGTGTCTAGCCTGTGCCTAGCCAGTGTCTAGCCTGTGTATAGCCTGTGCCTTGCCTGTGACTGGCATGTGCATAGCCTGTGCCTAGCCAGTGTCTAGCCTGTGTATAGCCTGTGCCTTGCCTGTGACTGGCATGTGCATAGCCTGTGCCTAGCCAGTGTCTAGCCTGTGCCTAGCCAGTGTCTAGCCTGTGTATAGCCTGTGCCTTGCCTGAGACTGGCATGTTCATAGCCTGTGCCTAGCCAGTGTCTAGCCTGTTTCAAGCCTGTGCCTTGCCTGAGACTGGCATGCGCATAGCGTGTTCCGAGCCAGTGTCTAGCCAGTGCCTAGCCTGTGCCTAGCCTATACCTAGCCAGTGTCTAGCCTATACCTAGCCAGTGTCTAGCCTGTGCGTAGCCAGTGTCTAGCCTGTGCCTAGCCAGTGTCTAGCCTGTACCTAGCCAGTTTCTAGCCTGTGTCTAGACTGTGCTTAGCCAGTGTCTAGTCTGTGCCAAGCCAGTGTCTAGCCTGTGCCTAGCCAGTGTCTAACCTGTGTATAGCCTGTGCCTTGCCTGAGACTGGCATGTGCATAGCCTGTGCCTAGCCAGTGTCTAGCCTGTGTCAAGCCTGTGCCTTGCCTGAGACTGGCATGTGCATAGCGTGTTCCGAGCCAGTGTCTAGCCAGTGCCTAGCCTGTGCCTAGCCAGTGTCTAGCCTTTGTCTAGCCATTGTCTAGCCTGTGCCCAGCCAGTGTCTAGCCTGAGTCTAGCCTGTGCCTAGCCTATGCCTAGCCTGTGCCTAGCCTGTGCCTAGCCTGTGTCTAGCCTGTGCCTAGCCTGTGTCTAGCCTGTGTCTAGCCTGTGTCTAGCCTGTGTCTAGCCTGTGTCTAGCCTGTGTCTTGCCTGTGTCTAGCCTGTGTCTAGCCTGTGTCTAGCCTGTGTCTAGCATGTGTCTAGCCTGTGTCTAGCCTGTGTCTAGCCTGTGTCTAGCCTGTGTCTAGCCTGTGTCTAGCCTGTGTCTAGCCTGTGTCTAGCCTGTGTCTAGCCTGTGTCTAGCCTGTGTCTAGCCTGTGTCTAGCCTGTGTCTAGCCTGTGTCTACCCTGTGTCTACCCTGTGTCTAGCCTGTGTCTAGCCTGTGTCTAGCCTGTGTCTAGCCTGTGTCTAGCCTGTGTTTAGCCTGTGCCAAGCCAGTGTCTAGCCTGTGTCTAGCCTGTGTATAGCCTGTGCCTTGCCTGTGATTGGCATGTGCATAGCCTGTGCCTAGCCAGTGTCTAGGCTGTGTATAGCCTGTGCCTTGCCTGTGACTGGCATGTGCATAGCCTGTGCCTAGCCAGTGTCTAGCCTGTGTCAAGCCTGTGCCTTGCCTGAGACTGGCATGTGCATAGCGTGTTCCGAGACAGTGTCTAGCCAGTGCCTAGCCTGTGCCTAGCCAGTGCCTAGCCTGTGTCTAGCCTGTGTCTAGCCTGTGTCTAGCCTGTGTCTAGCCTGTGTCTAGCCTGTGTCTAGCCTGTGTCTAGCCTGTGTCCAGCCTGTGTCTAGCCTGTGTCTAGCCTGTGTCTAGCCTGTGTCTAGCCTGTGTCTAGCCTGTGTCTAGCCTGTGTCTAGCCTGTGTCTAGCCAGTGCCTAGCCTGTGCCTAGCCAGTGTCTAGCCTTTGTCTAGCCTTTGCCTAGCCAGTGTCTAGCCTGTGTCAAGCCTGTGCCTTGCCTGAGACTGGCATGTGCATAGCGTGTTCCGAGACAGTGTCTAGCCAGTGCCTAGCCTGTGCCTAGCCAGTGCCTAGCCGGTGTCTAGCCTGTGTCTAGCCTGTGTCTAGCCTGTGTCTAGCCTGTGTCTAGCCTGCGTCTAGCCTGTGTCCAGCCTGTGTTTAGCCTGTGTCTAGCCTGTGTCTAGCCAGTGCCTAGCCTGTGCCTAGCCAGTGTCTAGCCTTTGCCTAGCCATTGTCTAGCCTGTGCCCAGCCAGTGTCTAGCCTGTGCCCAGCCAGTGTCTAGCCTGAGTCTAGCCTGTGCCTAGCCTATGCCTAGCCTGTGCCTAGCCTGTGGCTAGCCTTTGTCTAGCCTGTGTCTAGCCTGTGTCTAGCCTGTGTCTAGCCTGTGTCTTGCCTGTGTCTAGCCTGTATCTAGCCTGTGTCTAGCCTGTGTCTAGCATGTGTCTAGCCTGTGTCTAGCCTGTGTCTAGCCTGTGTCTAACCTGTGTCTAGCCTGTGTCTAGCCTGTGTCTAGCCTGTGTCTACTTTGTGTCTAGCCTGTGTCTAGCCTGTGTCTAGCCTGTGTCTAGCCTGTGTCTAGCCTGTGTCTAGCCTGTGTCTACCCTGTGTCTAGCCTGTGTCTAGCCTGTGTCTAGCCTGTGCCAAGCCAGTGTCTAGCCTGTGCCTAGCCAGTGTCTAGCCTGTGTATAGCCTGTGCCTTGCCTGTGATTGGCATGTGCATAGCCTGTGCCTAGCCAGTGTCTAGCCTGTGTCTAGCCTGTGTCTACCCTGTGTCTAGCCTGTGTCTAGCCTGTGTCTAGCCTGTGTCTAGCCTGTGTCTAGCCTGTGTCTAGCCTGTGTCTAGCCTGTGTCTACCCTGTGTCTAGCCTGTGTCTACTCTGTGTGTACTCTGTGTCTAGCCTGTGTCTAGCCTGTGTCTTGCCTGTGTCTAGCCTGTGTCTAGCCTGTGTCTAGCCTGTGTCTAGCCTGTGTCTAGCCTGTGTCTAGCCTGTGTCTAGCCTGTGTCTAGCCTGTGTCTAGCCTGTGTCTAACCTGTGTCTAGCCTGTGTCTAGCCTGTGTCTAGCCTGTGTCTAGCCTGTGTCTAGCCTGTGTCTAGCCTGTGTCTAGCCTGTGTCTACCCTGTGTCTAGCCTGTGTCTAGCCTGTGTCTACCCTGTGTCTACCCTGTGTCTAGCCTGTGTCTAGCCTGTGTCTAGCCAGTGTCTAGCCTTTGCCTAGCCAGTTTAAAGCCTCTGTCTAGCCTGTGTGTAGCCTGTGCCTAGCCTGTGTCTAGCCTGTGTCTAACCTGTGTCTAGCCTGTGTCTAGCCTGTGTCTAGCCTGTGTCTAGCCTGTGTCTAGCCTGTGTCTAGCCTGTGTCCAGCCTGTGTCTAGCCTGTGTCTAGCCTGTGTCTAGCCTGTGTCTAGCCTGTGTCTAGCCTGTGTCTAGCCTGTGTCTAGCCTGTGTCTAGCCTGTGTCTAGCCTGTGTCGTGTCTAGCCTGTGTCTAGCCTGTGTCTGCTAGCCTGTGTCTAGCCTGTGTCTAGCCTGTGTCTAGCCTGTGTCTAGCCTGTGTCTAGCCTGTGTCTAGCCTGTGTCTAGCCTGTGTCTAGCCTGCCTGTGTCTAGCCTGTGTCTAGCCTGTGTCTAGCCTGTGTCTAGCCTGTGTCTAGCCTGTGTCTAGCCTGTGTCTAGCCTGTGTCTAGGCCTGTGTCTAGCCTGTGTCTAGCCTGTGTCTAGCCTGTGTCTAGCCTGTGTCTAGCCTGTGTCTAGCCTGTGTCTAGCCTGTGTCCTGTGTCTAGCCTGTGTCTAGCCTGTGTCTAGCCTGTGTCTAGCCTGTGTCTAGCCTGTGTCTAGCCTGTGTCTAGCCTGTGTCTAGCCTGTGTCTAGCCTGTGTCTAGACTGTTTCTAGCCTGTGTCTAGCCTGTGTCTAGCCTGTGTCTAGCATGTGTCTAGCCTGTGTCCAGCCTGTGTCTAGACTGTTTCTAGCCTGTGTCTAGTTTGTGTCTAGCCTGTGTCTAGCATGTGTCTAGCCTGTGTCTAGCCTGTGTCTAGCCTGTGACTGGCATGTGCATAGCCTGTGCCTAGCCAGTGTCTAGCCTGTGTCAAGCCTGTGCCTTGCCTGAGACTGGCATGTGCATAGCGTGTTCCGAGCCAGTGTCTAGCCTGTGTCAAGCCTGTGCCTTGCCTGAGACTGGCGTGTGCATAGCGTGTTCCGAGCCAGTGTCTAGCCAGTGCCTAGCCTGTGCCTAGCCAGTGTCAAGCCTGTACTTAGCCAGTTTCTAGCCTGTGCTTAGCTAGTGTCTAGTCTTTGCCAAGCCAGTGTCTAGCCTGTGCCTAGCCAGTGTCTAGCCTGTGTATAGCCTGTGCTTTGCCTGTGACTGGCATGTGCATAGCCTGTGCCTAGCCAGTGTCTAGCCTGTGTCAAGCCTGTGCCTTGCCTGAGACTGGCATGTGCATAGCGTGTTCCGAGCCCGTGTCTAGCCTGTGCCTAGCCTGTGCCTAGCTTGTGGCTAGCCTGTGCCAAACCTGTGCCTAGCCTGTATCTAGCCTGTGTCTAGCCTGTGTCTAGCCTGTGTCTAGCCTGTGTCTAGCCTGTGTCTAGCCTGTGTCTAGCATGTGTCTAGCCTGTGTCTCGCCTGTTTCTAGCCTGTGTCTAGCCTGCGTCTAGCCTGTGTCTAGCCTGAGTCTAACCTGTGTCTAGCCTGTGTCTAGCCTGTGTCTAGCCTGTGTCTAGCCTGTTTCTAGCCTGTGTCTAGCCTGTGTCTAGCCTCTGTCTAGCCTGCGTCTAGCCTGTGTCTAGCCTGAGTCTAACCTGTGTCTAGCCTGTGTCTAGCCTGTTTCTAGCCTGTGTCTAGCCTGTGTCTAGCCTCTGTCTAGCCTGTGTCTAACCTGTGTCTAGCCTGTGTCTAGCCTGTGTCTAGCCTGTGTCTAGCCTGTGTCTAGCCTGTGTGTAGCCTGTGTCTAGCCTGTGTCCAGCCTGTGTCTAGCCTGTGTCCAGCCTGTGTCTAGCCTGTGTCTAGCCTGTGTCTAGCCTGTGTCTGGCCTGTGTCTAGCCTGTGTCTAGCCTGTGTCTAGCCTGTGTCTAACCTGTGTCTATCCTGTGTCTAGCCTGTGTCTATCCTGTGTCTAGCCTGTGTCTAGCCTGTGTCTAGCCTGTGTCTAGCCTGTGTGTAGCCTGTGTCTAGCCTGTGTCTAGCCTGTGTCTAGCCTGTGTCTAGCCTGTGGCTAGCCTGTGTTTAGCCTGTGTCTACCCTGTGTCTAGCCTGTGTCTAGCCTGTGTCTAGCCTGTGTCTAGCCTGTGCCAAGCCAGTGTCTAGCCTGTGCCTAGCCAGTGTCTAGCCTATGTATAGCCTGTGCCTTGCTTGTGACTGGCAGTTGCATAGCCTGTGCCTAGCCAGTGTCTAGCCTGTGCCTAGCCAGTGTCTAGCCTGTGTATAGCCTGTGCCTTGCCTGAGACTGGCATGTGCATAGCCTGTGCCTAGCCAGTGTCTAGCATGTGTCTAGCCTGTGTCTAGCCTGTGTCTAGCCTGTGTCTAACCTGTGTCTAGCCTGTGTCTAGCCTGTGTCTAGCCTGTGTCTAGCCTGTGTCTAGCCTGTGTCTACCCTGTGTCTAGCCTGTGTCTAGCCTGTGTCTAGCCTGTGTCTACCCTGTGTCTAGCCTGTGTCTAGCCTGTGTCTAGCCTGTGTCTAGCCTGTGCCAAGCCAGTGTCTAGCCTGTGCCTAGCCAGTGTCTAGCCTGTGTATAGCCTGTGCCTTGCCTGTGACTGGCATGTGCATAGCCTGTGCCTAGCCTGTGTCTAGCCTGTGTCAAGCCTGTGCCTTGCCTGAGACTGGCATGTGCATAGCGTGTTCCGAGACAGTGTCTAGCCAGTGCCTAGCCTGTGCCTAGCCTGTTTCTAGCCTGTGTCTAGCCTGCGTCTAGCCTGTGTCTAGCCTGAGTCTAACCTGTGTCTAGCCTGTGTCTAGCCTGTGTCTAGCCTGTTTCTAGCCTGTGTCTAGCCTGTGTCTAGCCTCTGTCTAGCCTGCGTCTAGCCTGTGTCTAGCCTGAGTCTAACCTGTGTCTAGCCTGTGTCTAGCCTGTTTCTAGCCTGTGTGTAGCCTGTGTCTAGCCTCTGTCTAGCCTGTGTCTAACCTGTGTCTAGCCTGTGTCTAGCCTGTGTCTAGCCTGTGTCTAGCCTGTGTCTAGCCTGTGTCTAGCCTGTGTCTAGCCTGTGTGTAGCCTGTGTCTAGCCTGTGTCCAGCCTGTGTCTAGCCTGTGTCCAGCCTGTGTCTAGCCTGTGTCTAGCCTGTGTCTAGCCTGTGTCTAGCCTGTGTCTGGCCTGTGTCTAGCCTGTGTCTAGCCTGTGTCTAGCCTGTGTCTAACCTGTGTCTATCCTGTGTCTAACCTGTGTCTAGCCTGTGTCTAGCCTGTGTCTAGCCTGTGTCTAGCCTGTGTCTAGCCTGTGTCTAGCCTGTATCTAGCCTGTGGCTAGCCTGTGTTTAGCCTGTGTCTAGCCTGTGTCTAGCCTGTGTCTAGCCTGTGTCTAGCCTATGTATAGCCTGTGCCTTGCCTGTGACTGGCATGTGCATAGCCTGTGCCTAGCCAGTGTCTAGCCTGTGTATAGCCTGTGCCTTGCCTGTGACTGGCATGTGCATAGCCTGTGCCTAGCCAGTGTCTAGCCTGTGTCAAGCCTGTGCCTTGCCTGAGACTGGCATGTGCATAGCGTGTTCCGAGCCAGTGTCTAGCCAGTGCCTAGCCTGTGTCTAGCCAGTGCCTAGCCTGTGCCTAGCCAGTGTCTAGCCTGTGCAAAGCCAGTGTCTAGCCTGTACCTAGCCAGTTTCTAGCCTGTGTCTAGCCTGTGCTTAGCCAGTGTCTAGTCTGTGCCAAGCCAGTGTCTAGCCTGTGCCTAGCCAGTGTCTAGCCTGTGTATAGCCTGTGCCTTGCCTGTGACTGGCATGTGCATAGCCTGTGCCTAGCCAGTGTCTAGCCTGTGTATAGCCTGTGCCTTGCCTGTGACTGGCATGTGCATAGCCTGTGCCTAGCCAGTGTCTAGCCTGAGCCTAGCCTGTGCCTAGCCAGTGTCTAGCCTGTGTATAGCCTGTGCCTTGCCTGAGACTGGCATGTTCATAGCCTGTGCCTAGCCAGTCTCTAGCCTGTTTCAAGCCTGTGCCTTGCCTGAGATTGGCATGTGCATAGCGTGTTCCGAGCCAGTGTCTAGCCAGTGCCTAGCCTGTGCCTAGCCTATACCTAGCCAGTGTGTAGCCTATACCTAGCCAGTGTCTAGTCTGTGCCTAGCCAGTGGCTAGCCTGTGCCTAGCCAGTTTCTAGCCTGTGTCTAGACTGTGCTTAGCCAGTGTCTAGTCTGTGCCAAGCCAGTGTCTAGCCTGTGCCTAGCCAGTGTCTAGCCTGTGTATAGCCTGTGCCTTGCCTGAGACTGGCATGTGCATAGCCTGTGCCTAGCCAGTGTCTAGCCTGTGTCTAGCCTGTGTCTAGCCTGTGTCTAGCATGTGTCTAGCCTGTGTCTAGCCTGTGTCTAGCCTGTGTCTAACCTGTGTCTAGCCTGTGTCTAACCTGTGTCTAGCCTGTGTCTAGCCTGTGTCTAGCCTGTGTCTAGCCTGTGTCTAGCCTGTGTCTAGCCTGTGTCTAGCCTGTGTCTAGCCTGTGTCTAGCCTGTGTCTAGCCTGTGTCTAGCCTGTGTCTACCCTGTGTCTAGCCTGTGTCTAGCCTGTGTCTAGCCTGTGTCTAGCCTGTGCCAAGCCAGTGTCTAGCCTGTGCCTAGCCAGTGTCTAGCCTGTGTATAGCCTGTGCCTTGCCTGTGATTGGCATGTGCATAGCCTGTGCCTAGCCATTGTCTAGGCTGTGTATAGCCTGTGCCTTGCCTGTGACTGGCATGTGCATAGCCTGTGCCTAGCCAGTGTCTAGCCTGTGTCAAGCCTGTGCCTTGCCTGAGACTGGCATGTGCATAGCGTGTTCCGAGACAGTGTCTAGCCAGTGCCTAGCCTGTGCCTAGCCAGTTTCAGCCTGTGTCTAGCCTGTGTCTAGCCTGTGTCTAGCCTGTGTCTAGCCTGTGTCTAGCCTGTGTCCAGCCTGTGTCTAGCCTGTGTCTAGCCTGTGTCTAGCCTGTGTCTAGCCTGTGTCTAGCCTGTGTCTAGCCTGTGTCTAGCTTGTGTCTAGCCTGTGTCCAGCCTGTGTCTAGCCTGTGTCTAGCCTGTGTCTAGCCTGTGTCTAGCCTGTGTCTAGCCTGTGTCTAGCCTGTGTCTAGCCTTTGTCTAGCCTTTGCCTAGCCAGTTTAAAGCCTCTGTCTAGCCTGTGTGTATCCTGTGCCTAGCCTGTGTCTAGCCTGTGTCTAGCCTGTGTCTAGCCTGTGTCTAGCCTGTGTCTAGCCTGTGTCTAGCCTGTGTCTAGCCTGTGTCTAGCCTGTGTCTAGCCTGTGTCTAGCCTGTGTCTAGCCTGTGTCTAGCCTGTGTCTAGCCTGTGTCTAGCCTGTGTCTAGCCTGTGTCTAGCCTGTGTCTAGCCTGTGTCTAGCCTGTGTCTAGCCTGTGTCTAGCCTGTGTCTAGCCTGTGTCTAGCCTGTGTCTAGCCTGTGTCTAGCCTGTGTCTAGCCTGTGTCTAGCCTGTGTCTAGCCTGTGTCTAGCCTGTGTCTAGCCTGTGTCTAGCCTGTGTCTAGCCTGTGTCTAGCCTGTGTCTAGCCTGTGTCTAGCCTGTGTCTAGCCTGTGTCTAGCCTGTGTCTAGCCTGTGTCCAGCCTGTGTCCAGCCTGTGTCTAGCCTGTGTCTAGCCTGTGTCTAGCCTGTGTCTAGCCTGTGTCTAGCCTGTGTCTAGCCTTTGTCTAGCCTTTGCCTAGCCAGTTTAAAGCCTCTGTCTAGCCTGTGTCTAGCCTGTGTCTAGCCTGTGTCTTACCTGTGTCTAGCCTGTGTCTAGCCTGTGGTTAGCCTGTGTCTAGCCTGTGGTTAGCCTGTGTCTAGCCTGTGTCTAGCCTGTGTCTAGCCTGTGTCTAGTATGTGTCTAGCCTGTGTCTAGCATGTGTCTAGCCTGTGTCTAGCCTGTGTCTAGCCTGTGTCTAGCCTGTGTCTAGCCTTTGGCTAGCCTCTGTCTAGCCTATGTCTAGCCTGTGTCTAGCCTGTGTCTACTCTGTGTCTAGCCTGTGTCTAGCCTGTGTCTAGCCTATGTCTAGCCTGTGTCTAACCTGTGTCTAACCTGTGTCTAGCCTGTGTGTAGCCTGTGTCTAGCCTGTGTCTAGCCTGTGTCTAGCCTGTGTTTAGCCTGTGTCTAGCCTGTGTCTAGCCTGTGTCTAGCCTGTGTCTAACCTGTGTCTAGCCTGTGTCTAGCCTGTGTCTAGCCTGTGTCTAGCCTGTGTCTAGCCTGTGTCTAGCCTGTGTCTAGCCTGTGTCTAGCCTGTGTCTAGACAGTGCCTAGCCTGTGCCTAGCTAGTATCTAGCCTTTGTCCAGCCTGTGCATAGCCAGAGTCTAGCCTGTGCCTAGCCAGTGTATAGCCTCTGTCTAGCCTGTGTCTAGTATGTGTCTAGCCTGTGTCTAGCATGTGTCTAGCCTGTGTCTAGCCTGTGTCTAGCCTGTGTCTAGCCTGTGTCTAGCCTGTGTCTAGCCTGTGTCTAGACAGTGCCTAGCCTGTGCCTAGCTAGTATCTAGCCTTTGTCCAGCCTGTGCATAGCCAGAGTCTAGCCTGTGCCTAGCCAGTGTATAGCCTCTGTCTAGCCTGTGTCTAGTATGTGTCTAGCCTGTGTCTAGCATGTGTCTAGCCTGTGTCTAGCCTGTGTCTAGCCTGTGTCTAGCCTGTGTCTAGCCTGTGTCTAGCCTGTGTCTAGCCTGTGTCTAGTATGTGTCTAGCCTGTGTCTAGTATGTGTCTAGCCTGTGTTTAACCTGTGTCTAACCTGTGTCTAGCCTGTGTCTAGCCTGTGTCTAGCCTGTGTCTAGCCTGTGTCTAGCCTGTGTCTAGCCTGTGCCTAGCCAGTGTATAGCCTCTGTCTAGCCTGTGCCTAGCCTGTGTCTAGCCTGTGCCTAGCCAGTGTATAGCCTCTGTCTAGCCTGTGCCTAGCCTGTGTCTAGCCTGTGCCTAGCCTCTGTCTAGCCTGTGTCTAGCCTGTGTCTAGCCTGTGTCTAGCCTGTGTCTAGCCTGTGTCTAGCCTGTGTCTAGCCTGTGTCTAGCCTGTGTCTAGCCCTGTGTCTAGCCTGTGTCTAGCCTGTGCCTAGCCTGTGTCTTACCTGTGTCTAGCCTGTGTCTAGCCTGTGTCTAGCCTGTGTCTAGCCTGTGTCTAGCCTGTGTCTAGCCTGTGTCTAGCCTGTGTCTTACCTGTGTCTAGCCTGTGTCTAGCCTGTGGTTAGCCTGTGTCTAGCCTGTGGTTAGCCTGTGTCTAGCCTGCCTGTGTCTCAGCCTGTGTCTAGCCTGTGTCTAGCCTGTGTCTAGCCTGTGTCTAGCCTGTGTCTACTCTGTGTCTAGCCTGTGTCTAGCCTATGTCTAGCCTGTGTCTAACCTGTGTCTAGCCTGTGTCTAGCCTGTGTCTAGCCTGTGTCTAGCCTGTGTCTAGCCTGTGTCTAGCCTGTGTCTAGCCTGTGTCTAGCTTGTGTCTAGCCTGTGTCTAGCCTGTGTCTAGCCTGTGTCTAGCCTGTGTCTAGCAAGTTTTCTGGCCTATATCTAGCCTGTGTCTAGCCTGTGTCTAGCCTGTGCCTAGCCAGTGTCTAGCCTGTGTCTAGAATGTGTCTAGCCTGTGTCGAGCCTGTGTCTAGCCTGTGTCTACACTGTGTCTAGCCTGTGTCTAGCCTGTGTCTAGCATGTGTCTAGCCAGTGTCTAGCCAGTGTCTAGCCTGTGTCAAGCCTGTGCCTTGCCTGAGACTGGCATGTGCATAGCGTGTTCCGAGCCAGTGTCTAGCCAGTGCCTAGCCTGTGCCTAGCCAGTGTCTAGCCCGTGCCTAGCCAGTGTCAAGCCTGTACCTAGCCAGTTTCTAGCCTGTGCTTAGCTAGTGTCTAGTCTTTGCCAAGCCAGTGTCTAGCCTGTGCCTAGCCTGTGCCAAGCCTGTGCCTAGCCTGTGCCTAGCCTGTGCCTAGCTTGTGGCTAGCCTGTGCCAAACCTGTGCCTAGCCTGTATCTAGCCTGTGTCTAGCCTGTGTCTAGCCTGTGTCTAGCCTGTGTCTAGCCTGTGTCTAGCCTGTGTCTAGCCTGTGTCTAGCCTGTGTCTAGCATGTGTCTAGCCTGTGTCTAGCCTGTTTCTAGCCTGTATCTAGCCTGCGTCTAGCCTGTGTCTAGCCTGAGTCTAACCTGTGTCTAGCCTGTGTCTAGCCTGTGTCTAGCCTGTTTCTAGCCTGTGTCTAGCCTGTGTCTAGCCTGTGTCTAGCTTGCGTCTAGCCTGTGTCTAGCCTTAGTCTAACCTGTGTCTAGCCTGTGTCTAGCCTGTTTCTAGCCTGTTTCTAGCCTGTGTCTAGCCTGTGTCTAGCCTCTGTCTAGCCTGTGTCTAACCTGTGTCTAGCCTGTGTCTAGCCTGTGTCTAGCCTGTGTCTAGCCTGTGTCTAGCCTGTGTCTAGCCTGTGTCTAGCCTGTGTGTAGCCTGTGTCTAGCCTGTGTCCAGCCTGTGTCTAGCCTGTGTCTAGCCTGTGTCTAGCCTGTGTCTGGCCTGTGTCTAGCCTGTGTCTAGCCTGTGTCTATCCTGTGTCTAACCTGTGTCTATCCTGTGTCTAGCCTGTGTCTAGCCTGTGTCTAGCCTGTGTCTAGCCTGTGACTGGCATGTGCCTTGGCTGTGCCTAGCCAGTGTCTAGCCTGTGTCAAGCCTGTGCCTTGCCTGAGACTGGCATGTGCATAGCGTGTTCCGAGCCCGTGTCTAGCCTGTGCCTAGCCTGTGCCAAGCCTGTGTCTAGCCTGTGCCAAGCCAGTGTCTAGCCTGTACCTAGCCAGTTTCTAGCCTGTGTCTAGCCTGTGCTTAGCCAGTGTCTAGTCTGTGCCAAGCCAGTGTCTAGCCTGTGCCTAGCCAGTGTCTAGCCTGTGTATAGCCTGTGCCTTGCCTGTGACTGGCATGTGCATAGCCTGTGCCTAGCCAGTGTCTAGCCTGTGTATAGCCTGTGCCAAGCCTGTGCCTAGCCTGTGCCTAGCCTGTGCCTAGCTTGTGGCTAGCCTGTGCCAAACCTGTGCCTAGCCTGTATCTAGCCTGTGTCTAGCCTGTGTCTAGCCTGTGTCTAGCCTGTGTCTAGCCTGTGTCTAGCCTGTGTCTAGCATGTGTCTAGCCTGTGTCTAGCCTGTTTCTAGCCTGTGTCTAGCCTGTGTCTAGCCTGTGTCTAGCCTGTGTCTAGCCTGTGTCTAGCCTGTGTCTAGCCTGTGTCTAGCCTGTGTCTAGCCTGTGTCTAGCCTGTGTCTAGCCTGTGTCTAGCCTGTGTCTAGCCTGTTTCTAGCCTGTGTCTAGCCTGTGTCTAGCCTGTGTCTAGCCTGTGTCTAGCCTGTGTCTAGCCTGTGTCTAGCCTGTGTCTAGCCTGTGTCTAGCCTGTGTCTAGCCTGTGTCTAGCCTGTGACTGGCATGTGCATAGCCTGTGCCTAGCCAGTGTCTAGCCTGTGTCAAGCCTGTGCCTTGCCTGAGACTGGCATGTGCATAGCGTGTTCCGAGCCAGTGTCTAGCCAGTGCCTAGCCTGTGCCTAGCCAGTGTCTAGCCCGTGCCTAGCCAGTGTCAAGCCTGTACCTAGCCAGTTTCTAGCCTGTGCTTAGCTAGTGTCTAGTCTTTGCCAAGCCAGTGTCTAGCCTGTGCCTAGCCTGTGCCAAGCCTGTGCCTAGCCTGTGCCTAGCCTGTGCCTAGCTTGTGGCTAGCCTGTGCCAAACCTGTGCCTAGCCTGTATCTAGCCTGTGTCTAGCCTGTGTCTAGCCTGTGTCTAGCCTGTGTCTAGCCTGTGTCTAGCCTGTGTCTAGCCTGTGTCTAGCCTGTGTCTAGCCTGTGTCTAGCCTGTGTCTAGCATGTGTCTAGCCTGTGTCTAGCCTGTTTCTAGCCTGTATCTAGCCTGCGTCTAGCCTGAGTCTAACCTGTGTCTAGCCTGTGTCTAGCCTGTGTCTAGCCTGTGTCTAGCCTGTGTCTAGCCTGTGTCTAGCCTGTGTCTAGCTTGCGTCTAGCCTGTGTCTAGCCTTAGTCTAACCTGTGTCTAGCCTGTGTCTAGCCTGTTTCTAGCCTGTTTCTAGCCTGTGTCTAGCCTGTGTCTAGCCTCTGTCTAGCCTGTGTCTAACCTGTGTCTAGCCTGTGTCTAGCCTGTGTCTAGCCTGTGTCTAGCCTGTGTCTAGCCTGTGTCTAGCCTGTGTCTAGCCTGTGTCTAGCCTGTGTGTAGCCTGTGTCTAGCCTGTGTCCAGCCTGTGTCTAGCCTGTGTCTAGCCTGTGTCTAGCCTGTGTCTGGCCTGTGTCTAGCCTGTGTCTAGCCTGTGTCTATCCTGTGTCTAACCTGTGTCTATCCTGTGTCTAGCCTGTGTCTAGCCTGTGTCTAGCCAGTGTCTAGCCTGTGTCTAGCCTGTGACTGGCATGTGCCTTGGCTGTGCCTAGCCAGTGTCTAGCCTGTGTCAAGCCTGTGCCTTGCCTGAGACTGGCATGTGCATAGCGTGTTCCGAGCCCGTGTCTAGCCTGTGCCTAGCCTGTGCCAAGCCTGTGTCTAGCCTGTACCAAGCCAGTGTCTAGCCTGTACCTAGCTAGTTTCTAGCCTGTGTCTAGCCTGTGCTTAGCCAGTGTCTAGTCTGTGCCAAGCCAGTGTCTAGCCTGTGCCTAGCCAGTGTCTAGCCTGTGTATAGCCTGTGCCTTGCCTGTGATTGGCATGTGCATAGCCTGTGCCTAGCCAGTGTCTAGCCTGTGTATAGCCTGTGCCTTGCCTGTGACTGGCATGTGCATAGCCTGTGTCTAGCCAGTGCCTAGCCTGTGCCTAGCCAGTGCCTAGCCAGTGTCTAGCCTGTGTGTAGCCTGTGCCTTGCCTGGACTGGCATGTGCATAGCCTGTGTCTAGCCAGTGCCTAGCCTGTGCCTAGCCAGTGCCTAGCCAGTTTCTAGCCTGTGTCTAGCCTGTGTCTAGCCTGTGTCTATCCAGTGCCTAGCCTGTTGCTAGCCTGTGCCTAGCCAGTGTCTAGCCTTTGTCTAGCCTTTGCCTAGCCAGTTTAAAGCCTCTGTCTAGCCTGTGTGTATCCTGTGCCTAGCCTGTGTCTAGCCTGTGTCTAGCCTGTGTCTAGCATGTGTCTAGCCTGTGTCTAGCCTGTGTCTAGCCTGTGTCTAGCCTGTGTCTAGCCTGTGTCTAGCCTGTGTCTAGCCTGTGCCCAGCCTGTGTCTAGCCTGTGTCTAGCCTGTGTCTAGCCTGTTTCTAGCCTGTGTCTAGCCTGTGTCTAGCCTGTTTCTAGCCTGTGTCTAGCCTGTGTCTAGCCTGTGTCTAGCCTGTGTCTAGCCTGTGTCTAGCCTGTGTCTAGCCTGTGTCTAGCCTGTGTCTAGCCTTTGTCTAGCCTGTGTCTAGCCTGTGTCTAGCCTGTGTCTAGCCTGTGTCTAGCCTGTGTCTAGCCTGTGTCTAGCCTGTGTCTAGCCTGTGTCTAGCCTGTGTCTAGCCTGTGTCTAGCCTGTGTCTAGCCTGTGTCTAGCCTGTGTCTAGGCTGTGTCTAGCCTGTGACTGGCATGTGCATAGCCTGTGCCTAGCCAGTGTCTAGCCTGTGTCAAGCCTGTGCCTTGCCTGAGACTGGCATGTGCATAGCGTGTTCCGAGCCAGTGTCTAGCCAGTGCCTAGCCTGTGCCTAGCCAGTGTCTAGCCCGTGCCTAGCCAGTGTCAAGCCTGTACCTAGCCAGTTTCTAGCCCGTGCTTAGCTAGTGTCTAGTCTTTGCCAAGCCAGTGTCTAGCCTGTGCCTAGCCTGTTCCAAGCCTGTGCCTAGCCTGTGCCTAGCCTGTGCCTAGCCTGTGCCTAGCCTGTGCCTAGCCTGTGCCTAGCTTGTGGCTAGCCTGTGCCAAACCTGTGCCTGTTTCTAGCCTGTGTCTAGCCTGTGTCTAGCCTGTGTCTAGCTTGCGTCTAGCCTGTGTCTAGCCTTAGTCTAACCTGTGTCTAGCCTGTGTCTAGCCTGTTTCTAGCCTGTTTCTAGCCTGTGTCTAGCCTGTGTCTAGCCTCTGTCTAGCCTGTGTCTAACCTGTGTCTAGCCTGTGTCTAGCCTGTGTCTAGCCTGTGTCTAGCCTGTGTCTAGCCTGTGTCTAGCCTGTGTGTAGCCTGTGTCTAGCCTGTGTCCAGCCTGTGTCTAGCCTGTGTCTAGCCTGTTTCTAGCCTGTGTCTAGCCTGTGTCTAGCCTGTGTCTAGCCTGTGTCTAGCCTGTGTCTAGCCTGTGTCTAGCCTGTGTCTAGCCTGTGTCTACCCTGTGTCTAGCCTGTGTCTAGCCTGTGACTGGCATGTGCATAGCCTGTGCCTAGCCAGTGTCTAGCCTGTGTCAAGCCTGTGCCTTGCCTGAGACTGGCATGTGCATAGCGTGTTCCGAGCCAGTGTCTAGCCAGTGCCTAGCCTGTGCCTAGCCAGTGTCTAGCCCGTGCCTAGCCAGTGTCAAGCCTGTACCTAGCCAGTTTCTAGCCTGTGCTTAGCTAGTGTCTAGTCTTTGCCAAGCCAGTGTCTAGCCTGTGCCTAGCCTGTGCCAAGCCTGTGCCTAGCCTGTGCCTAGCCTGTGCCTAGCTTGTGGCTAGCCTGTGCCAAACCTGTGCCTAGCCTGTATCTAGCCTGTGTCTAGCCTGTGTCTAGCCTGTGTCTAGCCTGTGTCTAGCCTGTGTCTAGCCTGTGTCTAGCCTGTGTCTAGCATGTGTCTAGCCTGTGTCTAGCCTGTTTCTAGCCTGTATCTAGCCTGCGTCTAGCCTGTGTCTAGCCTGTGTCTAACCTGTGTCTAGCCTGTGTCTAGCCTGTGTCTAGCCTGTTTCTAGCCTGTGTCTAGCCTGTGTCTAGCCTGTGTCTAGCTTGCGTCTAGCCTGTGTCTAGCCTTAGTCTAACCTGTGTCTAGCCTGTGTCTAGCCTGTTTCTAGCCTGTTTCTAGCCTGTTTCTAGCCTGTGTCTAGCCTGTGTCTAGCCTCTGTCTAGCCTGTGTCTAACCTGTGTCTAGCCTGTGTCTAGCCTGTGTCTAGCCTGTGTCTAGCCTGTGTCTAGCCTGTGTCTAGCCTGTGTCTAGCCTGTGTCTAGCCTGTGTCTAGCCTGTGTGTAGCCTGTGTCTAGCCTGTGTCCAGCCTGTGTCTAGCCTGTGTCTAGCCTGTGTCTAGCCTGTGTCTGGCCTGTGTCTGGCCTGTGTCTAGCCTGTGTCTAGCCTGTGTCTATCCTGTGTCTAACCTGTGTCTATCCTGTGTCTAGCCTGTGTCTAGCCTGTGTCTAGCCTGTGTCTAGCCTGTGACTGGCATGTGCCTTGGCTGTGCCTAGCCAGTGTCTAGCCTGTGTCAAGCCTGTGCCTTGCCTGAGACTGGCATGTGCATAGCGTGTTCCGAGCCCGTGTCTAGCCTGTGCCTAGCCTGTGCCAAGCCTGTGTCTAGCCTGTGCTAAGCCAGTGTCTAGCCTGTACCTAGCCAGTTTCTAGCCTGTGTCTAGCCTGTGCTTAGCCAGTGTCTAGTCTGTGCCAAGCCAGTGTCTAGCCTGTGCCTAGCCAGTGTCTAGCCTGTGTATAGCCTGTGCCTTGCCTGTGACTGGCATGTGCATAGCCTGTGCCTAGCCAGTGTCTAGCCTGTGTATAGCCTGTGCCTTGCCTGTGACTGGCATGTGCATAGCCTGTGTCTAGCCAGTGCCTAGCCTGTGCCTAGCCAGTGCCTAGCCAGTGTCTAGCCTATGTATAGCCTGTGCCTTGCCTGGACTGGCATGTGCATAGCCTGTGTCTAGCCAGTGCCTAGCCTGTGCCTAGCCAGTGCCTAGCCAGTTTCTAGCCTGTGTCTAGCCTGTGTCTAGCCTGTGTCTATCCAGTGCCTAGCCTGTGCCTAGCCTGTGCCTAGCCAGTGTCTAGCCTTTGTCTAGCCTTTGCCTAGCCAGTTTAAAGCCTCTGTCTAGCCTGTGTGTATCCTGTGCCTAGCCTGTGTCTAGCCTGTGTCTAGCCTGTGTCTAGCCTGTGTCTAGCCTGTGTCTAGCCTGTGTCTAGCCTGTGTCTAGCCTGTGTCTAGCCTGTGTCTAGCCTGTGTCTAGCCTGTGTCTAGCCTGTGTCTAGCCTGTGTCTAGCCTGTGTCTAGCCTGTGCCTAGCCTGTGTCTAGCCTGTGTCTAGCCTGTGCCTAGCCTGTGTCTAGCCTGTGTCTAGCCTGTGTCTAGCCTGTGTCTAGCCTGTGTCTAGCCTGTGTCTAGCCTGTGTCTAGCCTGTGTCTAGCCTGTGTCTAGCCTGTGTCTAGCCTGTGTCTGGCCTGTGTCTAGCCTGTGTCTAGCCTGTGTCTAGCCTGTGTCTAGCCTGTGTCTAGCCTGTGTCTAGCCTGTGTCTAGCCTGTGTCTAGCCTGTGTCTAGCCTGTGTCTAGCCTGTGTCTAGCCTGTGTCTAGCCTGTGTCTAGCCTGTGTCTAGCCTGTGTCTAGGCTGTGTCTAGCCTGTGACTGGCATGTGCATAGCCTGTGCCTAGCCAGTGTCTAGCCTGTGTCAAGCCTGTGCCTTGCCTGAGACTGGCATGTGCATAGCGTGTTCCGAGCCAGTGTCTAGCCAGTGCCTAGCCTGTGCCTAGCCAGTGTCTAGCCCGTGCCTAGCCAGTGTCAAGCCTGTACCTAGCCAGTTTCTAGCCCGTGCTTAGCTAGTGTCTAGTCTTTGCCAAGCCAGTGTCTAGCCTGTGCCTAGCCTGTTCCAAGCCTGTGCCTAGCCTGTGCCTAGCCTGTGCCTAGCCTGTGCCTAGCCTGTGCCTAGCCTGTGCCTAGCCTGTGCCTAGGCTGTGACTAGCTTGTGGCTAGCCTGTGCCAAACCTGTGCCTAGCCTGTATCTAGCCTGTGTCTAGCCTGTGTCTAGCCTGTGTCTAGCCTGTGTCTAGCCTGTGTCTAGCATGTGTCTAGCCTGTGTCTAGCCTGTTTCTAGCCTGTATCTAGCCTGCGTCTAGCCTGTGTCTAGCCTGAGTCTAACCTGTGTCTAGCCTGTGTCTAGCCTGTGTCTAGCCTGTTTCTAGCCTGTGTCTAGCCTGTGTCTAGCCTGTGTCTAGCTTGCGTCTAGCCTGTGTCTAGCCTTAGTCTAACCTGTTTCTAGCCTGTGTCTAGCCTGTTTCTAGCCTGTTTCTAGCCTGTGTCTAGCCTGTGTCTAGCCTCTGTCTAGCCTGTGTCTAACCTGTGTCTAGCCTGTGTCTAGCCTGTGTCTAGCCTGTGTCTAGCCTGTGTCTAGCCTGTGTCTAGCCTGTGTCTAGCCTGTGTGTAGCCTGTGTCTAGCCTGTGTCCAGCCTGTGTCTATCCTGTGTCTAGCCTGTGTCTAGCCTGTGTCTGGCCTGTGTCTAGCCTGTGTCTAGCCTGTGTCTAGCCTGTGTCTAACCTGTGTCTATCCTGTGTCTAGCCTGTGTCTAGCCTGTGTCTAGCCTGTGTCTAGCCTGTGTCTAGCCTGTGTCTAGCCTGTGACTGGCATGTGCATAGCCTGTGCCTAGCCAGTGTCTAGCCTGTGTCTAGCCTGTGTCAAGCCTGTGCCTTGCCTGAGACTGGCATGTGCATAGCGTGTTCCGAGCCCGTGTCTAGCCTGTGCCTAGCCTGTGCCAAGCCTGTGTCTAGCCTGTGCCAAGCCAGTGTCTAGCCTGTACCTAGCCAGTTTCTAGCCTGTGTCTAGCCTGTGCTTAGCCAGTGTCTAGTCTGTGCCAAGCCAGTGTCTAGCCTGTGCCTAGCCAGTGTCTAGCCTGTGTATAGCCTGTGCCTTGCCTGTGACTGGCATGTGCATAGCCTGTGCCTAGCCAGTGTCTAGCCTGTGTATAGCCTGTGCCTTGCCTGTGACTGGCATGTGCATAGCCTGTGCCTAGCCAGGGTCTAGCCTGTGTCAAGCCTGTGCCTTGCCTGAGACTGGCATGTGCATAGCGTGTTCCGAGCCAGTGTCTAGCCAGTGCCTAGCCTGTGCCTAGCCAGTAACTAGCCAGTGTCTAGCCTGTGTCAAGCCTGTGCCTTGCCTGAGACTGGCATGTGCATAGCGTGTTCCGAGCCCGTGTCTAGCCTGTGCCTAGCCTGTGCCAAGCCTGTGTCTAGCCTGTGCCAAGCCAGTGTCTAGCCTGTACCTAGCCAGTTTCTAGCCTGTGTCTAGCCTGTGCTTAGCCAGTGTCTAGTCTGTGCCAAGCCAGTGTCTAGCCTGTGCCTAGCCAGTGTCTAGCCTGTGTATAGCCTGTGCCTTGCCTGTGACTGGCATGTGCATAGCCTGTGCCTAGCCAGTGTCTAGCCTGTGTATAGCCTGTGCCTTGCCTGTGACTGGCATGTGCATAGCCTGTGTCTAGCCAGTGCCTAGCCTGTGCCTAGCCAGTGCCTAGCCAGTGTCTAGCCTGTGTATAGCCTTTGCCTTGCCTGGACTGGCATGTGCATAGCCTGTGTCTAGCCAGTGCCTAGCCTGTGCCTAGCCAGTGCCTAGCCAGTTTCTAGCCTGTGTCTAGCCTGTGCTTAGCCAGTGTCTAGTCTGTGCCAAGCCAGTGTCTAGCCTGTGCCTAGCCAGTGTCTAGCCTGTGTATAGCCTATGCCTTGCCTGTGACTGGCATGTGCATAGCCTGTGCCTAGCCAGTGTCTAGCCTGTGTATAGCCTGTGCCTTGCCTGTGACTGGCATGTGCATAGCCTGTGCCTAGCCAGTGTCTAGCCTGTGCCTAGCCAGTGTCTAGCCTGTGTATAGCCTGTGCCTTGCCTGAGACTGGCATGTTCATAGCCTGTGCCTAGCCAGTGTCTAGCCTGTTTCAAGCCTGTGCCTTGCCTGAGACTGGCATGTGCATAGCGTGTTCCGAGCCAGTGTCTAGCCAGTGCCTAGCCTGTGCCTAGCCTATACCTAGCCAGTGTCTAGCCTATACCTAGCCAGTGTCTAGCCTGTGCCTAGCCAGTGTCTAGCCTGTACCTAGCCAGTTTCTAGCCTGTGTCTAGACTGTGCTTAGCCAGTGTCTAGACTGTGCTTAGCCAGTGTCTAGTCTGTGCCAAGCCAGTGTCTAGCCTGTGCCTAGCCAGTGTCTAGCCTGTGTATAGCCTGTGCCTTGCCTGAGACTGGCATGTGCATAGCCTGTGCCTAGCCAGTGTCTAGCCTGTGTCAAGCCTGTGCCTTGCCTGAGACTGGCATGTGCATAGCGTGTTCCGAGCCAGTGTCTAGCCAGTGCCTAGCCTGTGCCTAGCCAGTGTCTAGCCTTTGTCTAGCCATTGTCTAGCCTGTGCCCAGCCAGTGTCTAGCCTGAGTCTAGCCTGTGCCTAGCCTATGCCTAGCCTGTGCCTAGCCTGTGCCTAGCCTGTGCCTAGCCTGTGTCTAGCCTGTGTCTAGCCTGTGTCTAGCCTGTGTCTAGCCTGTGTCTTGCCTGTGTCTAGCCTGTGTCTAGCCTGTGTCTAGCCTGTGTCTAGCATGTGTCTAGCCTGTGTCTAGCCTGTGTCTAGCCTGTGTCTAGCATGTGTCTAGCCTGTGTCTAGCCTGTGTCTAGCCTGTGTCTAACCTGTGTCTAGCCTGTGTCTAGCCTGTGTCTAGCCTGTGTCTAGCCTGTGTCTAGCCTGTGTCTACCCTGTGTCTAGCCTGTGTCTAGCCTGTGTCTAGCCTGTGTCTACCCTGTGTCTAGCCTGTGTCTAGCCTGTGTCTACCCTGTGTCTAGCCTGTGCCAAGCCAGTGTCTAGCCTGTGCCTAGCCAGTGTCTAGCCTGTAAATAGCCTGTGCCTTGCCTGTGATTGGCATGTGCATAGCCTGTGCCTAGCCAGTGTCTAGGCTGTGTATAGCCTGTGCCTTGCCTGTGACTGGCATGTGCATAGCCTGTGCCTAGCCAGTGTCTAGCCTGTGTCAAGCCTGTGCCTTGCCTGAGACTGGCATGTGCATAGCGTGTTCCGAGACAGTGTCTAGCCAGTGCCTAGCCTGTGCCTAGCCAGTGCCTAGCCTGTGTCTAGCCTGTGTCTAGCCTGTGTCTAGCCTGTGTCTAGCCTGTGTCTAGCCTGTGTCTAGCCTGTGTCTAGCCTGTGTCCAGCCTGTGCCTGCTGTGTCTAGCCTGTGTCTAGCCTGTGTCTAGCCTGTGTCTAGCCTGTGTCTAGCCTGTGTCTAGCCTGTGTCTAGCCAGTGCCTAGCCTGTGCCTAGCCAGTGTCTAGCCTTTGTCTAGCCTTTGCCTAGCCAGTTTAAAGCCTCTGTCTAGCCTGTGTGTAGCCTGTGCCTAGCCTGTGCCTAGCCTGTGTCTAGCCTGTGTCTAGCCTGTGCCTAGCCAGTGCCTAGCCTGTGCCTAGCCAGTGCCTAGCCAGTGTCTAGCCTGTATATAGCCTGTGCCTTGCCTGGACTGGCATGTGCATAGCCTGTGCCTAGCCAGTGTCTAGCCTGTGTCAAGGCTGTGCCTTGCCTGAGACTGGCATGTGCATAGCGTGTTTCGAGCCCGTGTCTAGCCTATGCCTAGCCTGTGCCTAGCCAGTGTCTAGCCTGTGTCAAGGCTGTGCCTTGCCTGAGACTGGCATGTGTCTAGCCTGTGTCTAGCCTGTGTCTAGCATGTGTCTAGCCTGTGTCTAGCCTGTTTCTAGCCTGTGTCTAGCCTGTGTCTAGCCTGTGTCTAGCCTGTGTCTAACCTGTGTCTAGCCTGTGTCTAGCCTGTTTCTAGCCTGTGTCTAGCCTGTGTCTAGCCTGTGTCTAGCCTGTGTCTAACCTGTGTCTAGCCTGTGTCTAGCCTGTGTCTAGCCTGTGTCTAGCCTGTGTCTAGCCTGTGTCTAGCCTGTGTCTAGCCTGTGTGTAGCCTGTGCCTAGCCAGTGCCTAGCCAGTGTCTAGCCTGTGCATAGCCTGTGCCTAGCCAGTGTCTAGCCTGTGCCTAGCCAGTGTCTAGCCTGTGTATAGCCTGTGCCTTGCCTGAGACTGGCATGTTCATAGCCTGTGCCTAGCCAGTGTCTAGCCTGTTTCAAGCCTGTGCCTTGCCTGAGACTGGCATGTGCATAGCGTGTTCCGAGCCAGTGTCTAGCCAGTGCCTAGCCTGTGCCTAGCCTATACCGAGCCAGTGTCTAGCCTATACCTAGCCAGTGTCTAGCCTATGCCTAGCCAGTGTCTAGCCTGTGCCTAGCCAGTGTCTAGCCTGTACCTAGCCAGTTTCTAGCCTGTGTCTAGACTGTGCTTAGCCAGTGTCTAGACTGTGCTTAGCCAGTGTCTAGTCTGTGCCAAGCCAGTGTCTAGCCTGTGCCTAGCCAGTGTCTAGCCTGTGTATAGCCTGTACCTTGCCTGAGACTGGCATGTGCATAGCCTGTGCCTAGCCAGTGTCTAGCCTGTGTCAAGCCTGTGCCTTGCCTGTGACTGGCATGTGCATAGCGTGTTCCGAGCCAGTGTCTAACCAGTGCCTAGCCTGTGCCTAGCCAGTGTCTAGCCTTTGTCTAGCCATTGTCTAGCCTGTGCCCAGCCAGTGTCTAGCCTGAGTCTAGCCTGTGCCTAGCCTATGCCTAGCCTGTGCCTAGCCTGTGCCTAGCCTGTGTCTAGCCTGTGTCTAGCCTGTGTCTAGCCTGTGTCTTGCCTGTGTCTAGCCTGTGTCTAGCCTGTGTCTAGCCTGTGTCTAGCATGTGTCTAGGCTGTGTCTAGCCTGTGTCTAGCCTGTGTCTAGCCTGTGTCTAGCATGTGTCTAGCCTGTGTCTAGCCTGTGTCTAGCCTGTGTCTAACCTGTGTCTAGCCTGTGTCTAGCCTGTGTCTAGCCTGTGTCTAGCCTGTGCCTGTGTCTAGCCTGTGTCTAGCCTGTGTCTAGCCTGTGTCTAGCCTGTGTCTAGCCTGTGTCTAGCCTGTGTCTAGCCTGTGTCTACCCTGTGTCTAGCCTGTGTCTAGCCTGTGTCTACCCTGTGTCTAGCCTGTGCCAAGCCAGTGTCTAGCCTGTGCCTAGCCAGTGTCTAGCCTGTAAATAGCCTGTGCCTTGCCTGTGATTGGCATGTGCATAGCCTGTGCCTAGCCAGTGTCTAGGCTGTGTATAGCCTGTGCCTTGCCTGTGACTGGCATGTGCATAGCCTGTGCCTAGCCAGTGTCTAGCCTGTGTCAAGCCTGTGCCTTGCCTGAGACTGGCATGTGCATAGCGTGTTCCGAGACAGTGTCTAGCCAGTGCCTAGCCTGTGCCTAGCCTGTGCCTAGCCTGTGTCTAGCCTGTGTCTAGCCTGTGTCTAGCCTGTGTCTAGCCTGTGTCTAGCCTGTGTCTAGCCTGTGTCTAGCCTGTGTCTAGCCTGTGTCTAGCCTGTGTCTAGCCTGTGTCTAGCCTGTGTCTAGCCTGTGTCCAGCCTGTGTCTAGCCTGTGTCTAGACTGTGTCTAGCCTGTGTCTAGCCTGTGTCTAGCCTGTGTCTAGCCTGTGTCTAGCCAGTGCCTAGCCTGTGCCTAGCCAGTGTATAGCCTTTGTCTAGCCTTTGCCTAGCCAGTTTAAAGCCTCTGTCTAGCCTGTGTGTAGCCTGTGCCTAGCCTGTGCCTAGCCTGTGTCTAGCCTGTGTCTAGCCGGTGCCTAGCCTGTGCCTAGCCAGTGCCTAGCCAGTGTCTAGCCTGTATATAGCCTGTGCCTTGCCTGGACTGGCATGTGCATAGCCTGTGCCTAGCCAGTGTCTAGCCTGTGTCAAGGCTGTGCCTTGCCTGAGACTGGCATGTGCATAGCGTGTTCCGAGCCCGTGTCTAGCCTGTGCCTAGCCTGTGCCTAGCCAGTGTCTAGCCTGTGTCAAGACTGTGCCTTGCCTGAGACTGGCATGTGTCTAGCCTGTGTCTAGCATGTGTCTAGCCTGTGTCTAGCCTGTTTCTAGCCTGTGTCTAGCCTGTGTCTAGCCTGTGTCTAGCCTGAGTCTAACCTGTGTCTAGCCTGTGTCTAGCCTTTTTCTAGCCTGTGTCTAGCCTGTGTCTAGCCTCTGTCTAGCCTGTGTCTAACCTGTGTCTAGCCTGTGTCTAGCCTGTGTCTAGCCTGTGTCTAGCCTGTGTCTAGCCTGTGTCTAGCCTGTGTCTAGCCTGTGTCTAGCCTGTGTCCAGCCTGTGTCTAGCCTGTGTCTAGCCTGTGTCTAGCCTGTGTCTAGCCTGTGTCTAGCCTGTGTCTAGCCTGTGTTTAGCCTGTGTCTAGCCTGTGTCTAGCCTGTGTCTAGCCTGTGTCTAGCCTGTGTCTAGCCTGTGTCTAGCCTGTGTCTAGCCTGTGTCTAGCCTGTGTCTAGCCTGTGTCTAGCCTGTGCCAAGCCAGTGTCTAGCCTGTGCCTAGCCAGTGTCTAGCCTGTGTATAGCCTGTGCCTTGCCTGTGACTGGCATGTGCATAGCCTGTGCCTAGCCAGTGTCTAGCCTGTGTATAGCCTGTGCCTTGCCTGTGACTGGCATGTGCATAGCCTGTGCCTAGCCAGGGTCTAGCCTGTGTCAAGCCTGTGCCTTGCCTGAGACTGGCATGTGCATAGCGTGTTCCGAGCCAGTGTCTAGCCAGTGCCTAGCCTGTGCCTAGCCAGTAACTAGCCTGTGCCTAGCCAGTGTCTAGCCTGTACCTAGCCAGTTTCTAGCCTGTGTCTAGCCTGTGCTTAGCCAGTGTCTAGTCTGTGCCAAGCCAGTGTCTAGCCTGTGCCCAGCCAGTGTCTAGCCTGTGTATAGCCTGTGCCTTGCCTGTGACTGGCATGTGCATAGCCTGTGCCTAGCCAGTGTCTAGCCTGTGTATAGCCTGTGCCTTGCCTGTGACTGGCATGTGCATAGCCTGTGCCTAGCCAGTGTCTAGCCTGTGCCTAGCCAGTGTCTAGCCTGTGTATAGCCTGTGCCTTGCGTGAGACTGGCATGTTCATAGCCTGTGCCTAGCCAGTGTCTAGCCTGTTTCAAGCCTGTGCCTTGCCTGAGACTGGCATGTGCATAGCGTGTTCCGAGCCAGTGTCTAGCCTGTGTATAGCCTGTGCCTTGCCTGTGACTGGCATGTGCATAGCCTGTGCCTAGCCAGTGTCTAGCCTGTGTCAAGCCTGTGCCTTGCCTGAGATTGGCATGTGCATAGCGTGTTCCGAGCCAGTGTCTAGCCAGTGCCTAGCCTGTGCCTAGCCAGTAACTAGCCTGTGCCTAGCCAGTAACTAGCCTGTGCCTAGCCAGTATCTAGCCTGTACCTAGCCAGTTTCTAGCCTGTGTCTAGCCTGTGCTTAGCCAGTGTCTAGTCTGTGCCAAGCCAGTGTCTAGCCTGTGCCTAGCCAGTGTCTAGCCTGTGTATAGCCTGTGCCTTGCCTGTGACTGGCATGTGCATAGCCTGTGCCTAGCCAGTGTCTAGCCTGTGTATAGCCTGTGCCTTGCCTGTGACTGGCATGTGCATAGCCTGTGCCTAGCCAGTGTCTAGCCTGTGCCTAGCCAGTGTCTAGCCTGTGTATAGCCTGTGCCTTGCCTGAGACTGGCATGTTCATAGCCCGTGCCTAGCCAGTGTCTAGCCTGTTTCAAGCCTGTGCCTTGCCTGAGACTGGCATGTGCATAGCGTGTTCCGAGCAAGTGTCTAGCCAGTGCCTAGCCTGTGCCTAGCCTATACCTAGCCAGTGTCTAGCCTATACCTAGCCAGTGTCTAGCCTGTGCCTAGCCAGTGTCTAGCCTGTGCCTAGCCAGTGTCTAGCCTGTACCTAGCCAGTTTCTAGCCTGTGTCTAGACTGTGCTTAGCCAGTGTCTATTCTGAGCCAAGCCAGTGTCTAGCCTGTGCCTAGCCAGTGTCTAGCCTGTGTATAGCCTGTGCCTTGCCTGAGACTGGCATGTGCATAGCGTGTTCCGAGCCAGTGTCTAGCCAGTGCCTAGCCAGTGTCTAGCCAGTGCCTAGCCTGTGTCTAGCCATTGTCTAGCCTGTGCCCAGCCAGTGTCTAGCCTGAGTCTAGCCTGTGCCTAGCCTATGCCTAGCCTGTGCCTAGCCTATGCCTAGCCTGTGCCTAGCCTGTGCCTAGCCTGTGCCTAGCCTGTGTCTAGCCTGTGTCTAGCCTCTGTCTAGCCTGTGTCTTACCTGTGTCTAGCCTGTGTCTAGCCTGTGTCTAGCCTGTGTCTATCATGTGTCTAGCCTGTGTCTGGCCTGTGTCTAGCCTGTGTCTAGCCTGTGTCTAGCCTGTGTCTAGCCTGTGTCTAGCCTGTGTCTAGCCTGTGTCTAGCCTGTGTCTAGCCTGTGTCTAGCCTGTGTCTAGCCTGTGTCTAGCCTGTGTCTACCCTGTGTCTAGCCTGTGTCTAGCCTGTGTCTAGCCTGTGCCAAGCCAGTGTCTAGCCTGTGCCTAGCCAGTGTCTAGCTTGTGTTTAGCCTGTGCCTTGCCTGTGATTGGCATGTGCCAAGCTAGTGTCTAGCCTGTGCCTAGCCAGTGTCTAGCCTGTGTATAGCCTGTGCCTTGCCTGTGATTGGCATGTGCATAGCCTGTGCCTAGCCAGTGTCTAGCCTGTGTATAGCCTGTGCCTTGCCTGTGACTGGCATGTGCATAGCCTGTGCCTAGCCAGTGTCTAGCCTGTGTCAAGCCTGTGCCTTGCCTGAGACTGGCATGTGCATAGCGTGTTCCGAGCCAGTGTCTAGCCAGTGCCTAGCCTGTGCCTAGCCAGTGTCTAGCCTGTGCCTAGTCAGTGTCTAGCCTGTACCTAGCCAGTTTCTAGCCTGTGTCTAGCCTGTGCTTAGCCAGTGTCTAGTCTGTGCCAAGCCAGTGTCTAGCCTGTGCCTAGCCAGTGTCTAGCCTGTGTATAGCCTGTGCCTTGCCTGTGACTAGAATGTGCATAGCCTGTGCCTAGCCAGTGTCTAGCCTGTGTCAAGCCTGAGCCTTGCCTGAGACTGGCATGTGCATAGCGTGTTCCGAGCCAGTGTCTAGCCTGTGCCTAGCCTGTGCCTAGCTTGTGGCTAGCCTGTGCCCAACCTGTGCCTAGCCTGTGTCTAGCCTGTGTCTAGCCTGTGTCTAGCCTGTGCCTTCTCTGTGTTTAGCCTGTGTCTAGCCTGTGTCTAGCCTGTGTCTAGCCTGTGTCTAGCCTGTGTCTAGCCAGTGCCTAGCCTGTGCCTAGCCAGTGTCTAGCCTTTGTCTAGCCTGTGCCTAGCCTGTGTTAAGCCTGTGTCTAGCCTGTGTCTAGCCTGTGTATAGCATGTGTCTAGCCTGTGTCTAGCCTGTGTCTAGCCTGTGTCTAGCCTGTGTCTAGCCTGTGTCTAGCCTGTGTCTAGCCTGTGTCTAGCCTGTGTCTAGCCTGTGTCTAGCCTTGTGTCTAGCCTGTGTCTAGCCTGTGTCTAGCCTGTGTCTAGCCTGTGTCTAGCCTGTGTCTAGCCTGTGTCTAGCCTGTGTCTAGCCTGTGTCTAGCCTGTGTCTAGCCTGTGTCTAGCCTGTGTCTAGCCTGTGTCTAGCCTGTGCCTTCTCTGTGTTTAGCCTGTGTCTAGCCTGTGTCTAGCCTGTGTCTAGCCTGTGTCTAGCCAGTGTCTAGTCGGTGCCAAGCCAGTGTCTAGCCTGTGCCTAGCCAGTGTCTAGCCTGTGTATAGCCTGTGCCTTGCCTGAGACTGGCATGTGCATAGCCTGTGCATAGCCAGTGTCTAGCCTGTGTCTAGCCTGTGTCTAGCCTTTGTCTAGCCTGTGTCTAGCGTGTTCCGAGCCAGTGTCTAGCCAGTGCCTAGCCTGTGCCTAGCCAGTGTCTAGCCTTTGTCTAGCCATTGTCTGGCCAGTGCCCAGCCAGTGTCTAGCCTGAGTCTAGCCTGTGCCCAGCCAGTGACTAGCCTGAGTCTAGCCTGTGCCTAGCCTATGCCTAGCCTGTGCCTTGCCTGTGCCTAGCCTGTGTCTAGCCTGTGTCTAGCCTGTGTCTAGCCTGTGTCTAGCCTGTGTCTAGCCTGTGTCTAGCCTGTGTCTAGCCTGTGTCTAGCCTTTGTCTAGCCTGTGTCTAGCCTGTGTCTAGCCTGTGCCAAGCCAGTGTCTAGCCTGTGCCTAGCCAGTGTCTAGCCTGTGTATAGCCTGTGCCTTGCCTGTGACTGGCATGTGCATAGCCTGTGCCTAGCCAGTGTCTAGCCTGTGTATAGCCTGTGCCTTGCCTGTGACTGGCATGTGCATAGCCTGTGCCTAGCCAGTGTCTAGCCTGTGTATAGCCTGTGCCTTGCCTGTGACTGGCATGTGCATAGCCTGTGCCTAGCCAGTGTCTAGCCTGTGTCAAGCCTGTGCCTTGCCTGAGATTGGCATGTGCATAGCGTATTCCGAGCCAGTGTCTAGCCAGTGCCTAGCCTGTGCCTAGCCAGTGTCTAGCCTGTACCTAGCCAGTGTCTAGCCTGTACCTAGCCAGTTTCTAGCCTGTGTCTAGCCTGTGCTTAGCCAGTGTCTAGTCTGTGCCAAGCCAGTGTCTAGCCTGTGCCTAGTCAGTGTCTAGCCTGTGTATAGCCTGTGCCTTGCCTG
This sequence comes from Zaprionus indianus, assembly GCA_018904595.1. NCBI lineage: Eukaryota > Metazoa > Arthropoda > Insecta > Diptera > Drosophilidae > Zaprionus > Zaprionus indianus. The sequence goes on along the minus strand of JAEIHA010000879.1, from coordinate 75,967 downwards.
TGACTGGCATGTGCATAGCCTGTGCCTAGCCAGTGTCTAGCCTGTGTCAAGCCTGTGCCTTGCCTGAGACTGGCATGTGTATAGCGTGTTCCGCGCCAGTGTCTAGCCTGTGCCTAGCCTGTGCCTAGCTTGTGGCTAGCCTGTGCCCAACCTGTGCCTAGCCTGTGTCTAGCCTGTGTCTAGCCTGTGTCTAGCCTGTGTCTAGCCTGTGTCTAGCCTGTGTCTAGCCTGTGTCTAGCCTGTGTCTAGCCTGTGTCTAGCCTGTGTCTAGCCTGTGTCTAGCCTGTGTCTAGCCTGTGTCTAGCCTGTGTCTAGCCTGTGTCTAGCCTGTGTCTAGGCCAGTGCCTAGCCTGTGCCTAGCCAGTGTCTAGCCTTTGTCTAGCCTGTGCCTAGCCTGTGTTAAGCCTGTGTCTAGCCTGTGTCTAGCCTGTGTCTAGCCTGTGTCTAGCCTGTGTCTAGGCCTGTGTCTAGCCTGTGTCTAGCCTGTGTCTAGCCTGTGTCTAGCCTGTGTCTAGCCTGTGTCTAGCTTGTGTCTAGCCTGTGTCTAGCCTGTGTCTAGCCTGTGTCTAGCCTGTGTCTAGCCTGTGTCTAGCCTGTGTCTAGCCTTTGTCTAGCCTTTGTCTAGCCTGTGTCTAGCCTGTGTCTAGCCTGTGCCAAGCCAGTGTCTAGCCTGTGCCTAGCCTATGCCTAGCCTGTGCCTTGCCTGTGCCTAGCCTGTGTCTAGCCTGTGCCTAGCCTGTGTTAAGCCTGTGTCTTGCCTGTGTCTAGCCTGTGTCTAGCCTGTACCTAGCCAGATTCTAGCCTGTGTCTAGCCTGTGCTTAGCCAGTGTCTAGTCTGTGCCAAGCCAGTGTCTAGCCTGTGTCTAGCCTGTGTCTAGCCTGTGTCTTCTCTGTGTCTAGCCTGTGTCTAGCCTGTGTCTAGCCTGTGTCTAGCCTGTGTCTAGCCTGTGTCTAGCCTGTGTCCAGCCTGTGTCTAGCCTGTGTTTAGCCTGTGTCTAGCCTGTGTCTAGCCTGTGTCTAGCCAGTGCCTAGCCTGTGCCTAGCCAGTGTCTAGCCTTTGTCTAGCCTGTGCCTAGCCTGTGTTAAGCCTGTGTCTAGCCTGTGTCTAGCCTGTGTCTAGCATGTGTCTAGCCTGTAACTAGCCTGTGTCTAGCCTGTGTTTAGCCTGTGTCTAGCCTGTGTCTAGCCTGTGTCTAGCCTGTGTCTAGCCTGTGTCTAGCCTGTGTCTAGCCTGTGTCTAGCTTGTGTCTAGCCTGTGTCTAGCCTGTGTCTAGCCTGTTTCTAGCCTGTGTCTAGCCTGTGTCTAGCCAGTGTCTAGCCTGTGCCTAGCCAGTGTCTAGCCTGTGTCTAGCCTGTGTCTAGCCAGTGTCTAGCCTGTGCCTAGCCAGTGTCTAGCCTGTGCCTAGCCTGTGTCTAGCCTGTACCTAGCCAGTTTCTAGCCTGTGTCTAGCCTGTGCTTAGCCAGTGTCTAGTCTGTGCCAAGCCAGTGTCTAGCCCGTGCCTAGCCAGTGTCTAGCCTGTGTATAGCCTGTGCCTTGCCTGAGACTGGCAAGTGCATAGCCTGTGCCAAGCCAGTGTCTAGCCTGTGTCAAGCCTGTGCCTTGCCTGAGACTGGCATGTGCATAGCGTGTTCCGAGCCAGTGTCTAGCCAGTGCTTAGCCTGTGCCTATCCAGTGTCTAGCCTTTGTCTAGCCATTGTCTAGCCTGTGCCCAGCCAGTGTCTAGCCTGAGTCTAGCCTGTGCACAGCCAGTGACTAGCCTGAGTCTAGCCTGTGCCTAGCCTATGCCTAGCCTGTGCCTAGCCTGTGCCTAGCTTGTGTCTAGCCTGTGTCTAGCCTGTGTCTAGCCTGTGTCTAGCCTGTTTCTAGCCTGTGTCTAGCCTGTGTCTAGCCTGTGTCTAGCCTGTGTCTAGCCTGTGTCTAGCCTGTGTCTAGCTTGTGTCTAGCTTGTGTCTAGCCTGTGTCTAGCCTGTGTCTAGCCTGTGTCTAGCCTGTGTCTAGCCTGTGTCTAGCCTTTGTCTAGCCTGTGTCTAGCCTGTGTCTAGCCTGTGCCAAGCCAGTGTCTAGCCTGTGCCTAGCCTATGCCTAGCCTGTGCCTTGCCTGTGCCTAGCCTGTGTCTAGCCTGTGCCTAGCCTGTGTTAAGCCTGTGTCTAGCCTGTGTCTAGCCTGTGTCTAGCCTGTACCTAGCCAGATTCTAGCCTGTGTCTAGCCTGTGCTTAGCCAGTGTCTAGTCTGTGCCAAGCCAGTGTCTAGCCTGTGTCTAGCCTGTGTCTAGCCTGTGTCTTCTCTGTGTCTAGCCTGTGTCTAGCCTGTGTCTAGCCTGTGTCTAGCCAGTGCCTAGCCTGTGCCTAGCCAGTGTCTAGCCTTTGTCTAGCCTGTGCCTAGCCTGTGTTAAGCCTGTGTGTCTAGCCTGTGTCTAGCCTGTGTCTAGCCTGTGTCTAGCCTGTAACTAGCCTGTGTCTAGCCTGTGTTTAGCCTGTGTCTAGCCTGTGTCTAGCCTGTGTCTAGCCTCTGTCTAGCCTGTGTCTAGCCTGTGTCTAGCCTGTGTCTAGCTTGTGTCTAGCCTGTGTCTAGCCTGTGTCTAGCCTGTGTCTAGCCTGTTTCTAGCCTGTGTCTAGCCTGTGTCTAGCCAGTGTCTAGCCTGTGCCTAGCCAGTGTCTAGCCTGTGTCTAGCCTGTGTCTAGCCAGTGTCTAGCCTGTGCCTAGCCAGTGTCTAGCCTGTGCCTAGCCTGTGTCTAGCCTGTACCTGAGCCAGTTTCTAGCCTGTGTCTAGCCTGTGCTTAGCCAGTGTCTAGTCTGTGCCAAGCCAGTGTCTAGCCCGTGCCTAGCCAGTGTCTAGCCTGTGTATAGCCTGTGCCTTGCCTGAGACTGGCAAGTGCATAGCCTGTGCCAAGCCAGTGTCTAGCCTGTGTCAAGCCTGTGCCTTGCCTGAGACTGGCATGTGCATAGCGTGTTCCGAGCCAGTGTCTAGCCATTGTCTAGCCTGTGCCCAGCCAGTGTCTAGCCTGAGTCTAGCCTGTGCCCAGCCAGTGTCTAGCCTGAGTCTAGCCTGTGCCCAGCCAGTGTCTAGCCTGAGTCTAGCCTGTGCACAGCCAGTGACTAGCCTGAGTCTAGCCTGTGCCTAGCCTATGCCTAGCCTGTGCCTAGCCTGTGCCTAGCTTGTGTCTAGCCTGTGTCTAGCCTGTGTCTAGCCTGTGTCTAGCCTGTTTCTAGCCTGTGTCTAGCCTGTGTCTAGCCTGTGTCTAGCCTGTGTCTAGCCTGTGTCTAGCGTGAGTCTAGCCTGTATCTAGCCTGTGCCTAGCCTGTTTTTAGCCTGTTTTTAGCCTGTGCCTAGCCTGTGTCTAGCCTCTGTCTAGCCTGTGTCTAACCTGTGTCTAGCCTGTGTCTAGCCTGTGTCTTGCCTGGATCTACCCTGTGTCTACCCTGTGTGTAGCCTGTGTCTAGCCTGTGTCTCCTGTGTCTAGCCTGTGTCTAGCCTGTGTCTAGCCTGTGTCTAGCCCGTGTCTAGCCTGTGTCTAGCCTGTGTCTATACTGTGTCTAGTCTGTGTCTAGCCTGTGTCAAGCCTGTGTCTAGCCTGTGTCTAGCCTTTGTCTAGCCTGTGTAAAGCCTGTGTCTAGCCTGTGTCTAGCCTTTGTCTAGCCTGTGTCTAGCCTGTGTCTAGCCTGTGTCAAGCATGTGCCTAGCGTCTGCCTAGCCTGTGTCTAGCCTATGTCTAGCCAGTGCCTAGCCTGTACCTAGCCAGTGCATAGCCTATACCTAGCCAGTGTCTAGCCGAGCCGAGTGTCTAGCCTGTGCCTAGCCAGTGTCTAGCCTGTGCCTAGCCAGTGTCTAGCCTGTGCCCAGCCAGTGTCTAGCCTGTGCCTAGCCAGTGTCTAGCCTGTACCTAACCAGTTTCTAGCCTGTACCTAACCAGTTTCTAGCCTGTGTCTAGCCTGTACTTAGCCAGTGTCTAGTCTGTGCCAAGCCAGTGTCTAGCCTGTGCCTAGCCAGTATCTAGCCTGTGTCTAGCCTTTGTCTAGCCTGTGTCTAGCCTGTGTCTAGCCTGTGTCAAGCATGTGCCTAGCGTCTGCCTAGCCTGTGTCTAGCCTATGTCTAGCCAGTGCCTAGCCTGTACCTAGCCAGTGCATAGCCTATACCTAGCCAGTGTCTAGCCTGTGCCTAGCAAGTGTCTAGCCTGTGCCTAGCCAGTGTCTAGCCTGTGCCTAGCCAGTGTCTAGCCTGTGCCTAGCCAGTGTCTAGCCCGTGCCTAGCCAGTGTCTAGCCTGTGCCTAGCCAGTGTCTAGCCTGTGCCTAGCCAGTGTCTAGCCTGTGCCCAGCCAGTGTCTAGCCTGTGCCTAGCCAGTGTCTAGCCTGTACCTAACCAGTTTCTAGCCTGTGTCTAGCCTGTACTTAGCCAGTGTCTAGTCTGTGCCAAGCCAGTGTCTAGCCTGTGCCTAGCCAGTATCTAGCCTGTGTATAGCCTGTGCCTTGCCTGTGACTGGCATGTGCATAGCCTGTGCCTAACCAGTGTCTAGCCTGTGTCAAGCCTGTGCCTTGCCTGTGACTGGCATGTGCATAGCCTGTGCCTAGCCAGTGTCTAGCCTGTGTCAAGCCTGTGCCTTGCCTGAGACTGGCATGTGCATAGCGTGTTCCGAGCCAGTGTCTAGCCAGTGCGTAGCCTGTGCCTAGCCGGTGTCTAGCCTGTGCCTAGCCAGTGTCTAGCCTGTACCTAGCCAGTTTCTAGCCTGTGTCTAGCCTGTGCTTAGCCAGTGTCTAGTGTGTGCCAAGCCAGTGTCTAGCCTGTGCCTAGCCAGTGTCTAGCCTGTGTATAGCCTGTGCCTTGCCTGTGACTGGCATGTGCATAGCCTGTCCCTAGCCAGTGTCTAGCCTGTGTCAAGCCTGTGCCTTGCCTGAGACTGGCATGTGCATAGCGTGTTCCGAGCCAGTGTCTAGCCTGTGCCTAGCCTGTGCCTAGCTTGTGGCTAGCCTGTGCCCAACCTGTGCCTAGCCTGTGTCTAGCCTGTGTCTAGCCTGTGTCTAGCCTGTGTCTAGCCTGTGTCTAGCCTGTGTCTAGCCTGTGTCTAGCCTGTGTCTTCTCTGTGTCTAGCCTGTGTCTAGCCTGTGTCTAGCCTGTGTCTAGCCTGTGTCTTCTCTGTGTCTAGCCTGTGTCTAGCCTGTGTCTAGCCTGTGTCTAGCCTGTGTCTAGCCTGTGTCTAGCCTGTGCCTAGCCTGTGTTAAACCTGTGTCTAGCCTGTGTCTAGCCTGTTTCTAGCCTGTGTCTAGCCTGTGTCTAGCCAGTGTCTAGCCTGTGCCTAGCCAGTGTCTAGCCTGTGTCTAGCCTGTGTCTAGCCAGTGTCTAGCCTGTGCCTAGCCAGTGTCTAGCCTGTGTCTAGCCTGTGTCTAGCCTGTACCTAGCCAGTTTCTAGCCTGTGTCTAGCCTGTGCTTAGCCAGTGTCTAGTCTGTGCCAAGCCAGTGTCTAGCCCGTGCCTAGCCAGTGTCTAGCCTGTGTATAGCCTTTGCCTTGCCTGAGACTGGCAAGTGCATAGCCTGTGCCAAGCCAGTGTCTAGCCTGTGTCAAGCCTGTGTCTTGCCTGAGACTGGCATGTGCATAGCGTGTTCCGAGCCAGTGTCTAGCCAGTGCTTAGCCTGTGCCTATCCAGTGTCTAGCCTTTGTCTAGCCATTGTCTAGCCTGTACCCAGCCAGTGTCTAGCCTGAGTCTAGCCTGTGCCCAGCCAGTGTCTAGCCTGAGTCTAGCCTGTGCACAGCCAGTGACTAGCCTGAGTCTAGCCTGTGCCTAGCCTATGCCTAGCCTGTGCCTACCCTGTGCCTAGCTTGTGTCTAGCCTGTGTCTAGCCTGTGTCTAGCCTGTGTCTAGCCTGTTTCTAGCCTGTGTCTAGCCTGTGTCTAGCCTGTGTCTAGCCTGTGTCTAGCGTGAGTCTAGCCTGTATCTAGCCTGTGCCTAGCCTGTTTTTAGCCTGTTTTTAGCCTGTGCCTAGCCTGTGTCTAGCCTCTGTCTAGCCTGTGTCTAACCTGTGTCTAGCCTGTGTCTAGCCTGTGTCTTGCCTGGATCTACCCTGTGTCTACCCTGTGTGTAGCCTGTGTCTAGCCTGTGTCTCCTGTGTCTAGCCTGTGTCTAGCCTGTGTCTAGCCTGTGTCTAGCCCGTGTCTAGCCTGTGTCTAGCCTGTGTCTATAATGTGTCTAGTCTGTGTCTAGCCTGTGTCAAGCCTGTGTCTAGCCTGTGTCTAGCCTTTGTCTAGCCTGTGTCAAGCCTGTGTCAAGCCTGTGTCTAGCCTTTGTCTAGCCTGTGTCTAGCCTGTGTCTAGCCTGTGTCAAGCATGTGCCTAGCGTCTGCCTAGCCTGTGTCTAGCCTATGTCTAGCCAGTGTCTAGCCTGTGCCTAGCCAGTGTCTAGCCTGTGCCCAGCCAGTGTCTAGCCTGTGCCTAGCCAGTGTCTAGCCTGTACCTAACCAGTTTCTAGCCTGTGTCTAGCCTGTACTTAGCCAGTGTCTAGTCTGTGCCAAGCCAGTGTCTAGCCTGTGCCTAGCCAGTATCTAGCCTGTGTATAGCCTGTGCCTTGCCTGTGACTGGCATGTGCATAGCCTGTGCCTAACCAGTGTCTAGCCTGTGTCAAGCCTGTGCCTTGCCTGTGACTGGCATGTGCATAGCCTGTGCCTAGCCAGTGTCTAGCCTGTGTCAAGCCTGTGCCTTGCCTGAGACTGGCATGTGCATAGCGTGTTCCGAGCCAGTGTCTAGCCAGTGCGTAGCCTGTGCCTAGCCAGTGTCTAGCCTGTGCCTAGCCAGTGTCTAGCCTGTACCTAGCCAGTTTCTAGCCTGTGTCTAGCCTGTGCTTAGCCAGTGTCTAGTCTGTGCCAAGCCAGTGTCTAGCCTGTGCCTAGCCAGTGTCTAGCCTGTGTATAGCTTGTGCCTTGCCTGTGACTGGCATGTGCATAGCCTGTCCCTAGCCAGTGTCTAGCCTGTGTCAAGCCTGTGCCTTGCCTGAGACTGGCATGTGCATAGCGTGTTCCGAGCCAGTGTCTAGCCTGTGCCTAGCCTGTGCCTAGCTTGTGGCTAGCCTGTGCCCAACCTGTGCCTAGCCTGTGTCTAGCCTGTGTCTAGCCTGTGTCTAGCCTGTGTCTTCTCTGTGTCTAGCCTGTGTCTAGCCTGTGTCTAGCCTGTGTCTAGCCTGTGTGTAGCCTGTGTCTAGCCTGTGTCTAGCCTGTGTCTAGCCTGTGTCTAGCCTGTGTCTAGCCAGTGCCTAGCCTGTGCCTAGCCAGTGTCTAGCCTTTGTCTAGCCTGTGCCTAGCCTGTGTTAAACCTGTGTCTAGCCTGTGTCTAGCCTGTGTCTAGCATGTGTCTAGCCTGTAACTAGCCTGTGTCTAGCCTGTGTTTAGCCTGTGCCTAGCCTGTGTCTAGACTGTGCCTAGCCAGTGTCTAGCCTGTACCTAGCCAGTTTCTAGCCTGTGTCTAGCCTGTGCTTAGCCAGTGTCTAGTCTGTGCCAAGCCAGTGTCTAGCCTGTGCCTAGCCAGTGTCTAGCCTGTGTATAGCCTGTGCCTTGCCTGTGACTGGCATGTGCATAGCCTGTCCCTAGCCAGTGTCTAGCCTGTGTCAAGCCTGTGCCTTGCCTGAGACTGGCATGTGCATAGCGTGTTCCGAGCCAGTGTCTAGCCTGTGCCTAGCCTGTGCCTAGCTTGTGGCTAGCCTGTGCCCAACCTGTGCCTAGCCTGTGTCTAGCCTGTGTCTAGCCTGTGTCTTCTCTGTGTCTAGCCTGTGTCTAGCCTGTGTCTAGCCTGTGTCTAGCCTGTGTGTAGCCTGTGTCTAGCCTGTGTCTAGCCTGTGTCTAGCCTGTGTCTTCTCTGTGTCTAGCCTGTGTCTAGCCTGTGTCTAGCCTGTGTCTAGCCTGTGTCTCCTCTGTGTCTAGCCTGTGTCTAGCCTGTGTCTAGCCTGTGTCTAGCCTGTGTCTAGCCTGTGTCTAGCCTGTGCCTAGCCTGTGTTAAACCTGTGTCTAGCCTGTGTCTAGCCTGTGTCTAGCATGTGTCTAGCCTGTAACTAGCCTGTGTCTAGCCTGTGTTTAGCCTGTGTCTAGCCTGTGTCTAGACTGTGTCTAGCCTGTGTCTAGCCTGTGTCTAGCCTGTGTCTAGCCTGTGTCTAGCTTGTGTCTAGCCTGTGTCTAGCCTGTGTGTAGCCTGTGTCTAGCCTGTTTCTAGCCTGTGTCTAGCTTGTGTCTAGCCTGTGTCTAGCCTGTGTCTAGCCTGTGTCTAGCCTGAGTCTAGCCTGTGCCTAGCCAGTGTCTAGCGTGTGCCTAGCCAGTGTCTAGCCTGTGCCTAGCCTGTGTCTAGCCTGTACCTAGCCAGTTTCTAGCCTGTGTCTAGCCTGTGCTTAGCCAGTGTCTAGTCTGTGCCAAGCCAGTGTCTAGCCCGTGCCTAGCCAGTGTCTAGCCTGTGTATAGCCTGTGCCTTGCCTGAGACTGGCATGTGCATAGCCTGTGCCAAGCCAGTGTCTAGCCTGTGTCAAGCCTGTGCCTTGCCTGAGACTGGCATGTGCATAGCGTGTTCTGAGCCAGTGTCTAGCCAGTGCCTAGCCTGTGCCTATCCAGTGTCTAGCCTTTGTCTAGCCATTGTCTAGCCTGTGCCCAGCCAGTGTCTAGCCTGAGTCTAGCCTGTGCACAGCCAGTGACTAGCCTGAGTCTAGCCTGTGCCTAGCCTATGCCTAGCCTGTGCCTAGCCTGTGCGTAGCTTGTGTCTAGCCTGTGTCTAGCCTGTGTCTAGCCTGTGTCTAGCTTGTGTCTAGCCTGTGTCTAGCCTGTGTCTAGCTTGTGTCTAGCCTGTTTCTAGCCTGTGTCTAGCCTGTGTCTAGCCTGTGTCTAGCCTGTGTCTAGCCTGTGTCTAGCCTGTGCCTTCTCTGTGTTTAGCCTGTGTCTAGCCTGTGTCTAGCCTGTGTCTAGCCAGTGTCTAGTCGGTGCAAAGCCAGTGTCTAGCCTGTGCCTAGCCAGTGTCTAGCCTGTGTATAGCCAGTGTCTAGCCTGTGTCTAGCCTGTGTCTAGCCTTTGTCTAGCCTGTGTCTAGCGTGTTCCGAGCCAGTGTCTAGCCAGTGTTTAGCCTGTGTCTAGCCTGTGTCTAGCCTGTGTCTAGCTTGTGTCTAGCCTGTGTCTAGCCTGTGTCTAGCTTGTGTCTAGCCTGTTTCTAGCCTGTGTCTAGCCTGTGTCTAGCTTGTGTCTAGCCTGTTTCTAGCCTGTGTCTAGCCTGTGTCTAGCCTGTGTCTAGCCTGTGTCTAGCCTGTGTCTAGCCTGTGTCTAGCCTGTGTCTAGCCTGTGCCTTCTCTGTGTTTAGCCTGTGTCTAGCCTGTGTCTAGCCTGTGTCTAGCCTGTGTCTAGCCTGTGTCTAGCCTGTGTCTAGCCAGTGTCTAGTCGGTGCCAAGCCAGTGTCTAGCCTGTGCCTAGCCAGTGTCTAGCCTGTGTATAGCCTGTGCCTTGCCTTTGTCTAGCCATTGTCTAGCCTGTGCCCAGCCAGTGACTAGCCTGAGTCTAGCCTGTGCCTAGCCTATGCCTAGCCTGTGCCTAGCCTGTGCGTAGCTTGTGTCTAGCCTGTGTCTAGCCTGTGTCTAGCCTGTGTCTAGCTTGTGTCTAGCCTGTGTCTAGCCTGTGTCTAGCTTGTGTCTAGCCTGTTTCTAGCCTGTGTCTAGCCTGTGTCTAGCCTGTGTCTAGCCTGTGTCTAGCCTGTGTCTAGCCTGTGTCTAGCCTGTGCCTTCTCTGTGTTTAGCCTGTGTCTAGCCTGTGTCTAGCCTGTGTCTAGCCAGTGTCTAGTCGGTGCCAAGCCAGTGTCTAGCCTGTGCCTAGCCAGTGTCTAGCCTGTGTATAGCCTGTGCCTTGCCTGAGACTGGCATGTGCATAGCCTGTGCCTAGCCAGTGTCTAGCCTTTGTCTAGCCATTGTCTGGCCAGTGCCCAGCCAGTGTCTAGCCTGAGTCTAGCCTGTGCCCAGCCAGTGACTAGCCTGAGTCTAGCCTGTGCCTAGCCTATGCCTAGCCTGTGCCTAGCCTGTGCCTAGCCTGTGTCTAGCCAGTGCCTGTGTCTAGCCTGTGTCTAGGCCTGTGTCTAGCCTGTGTCTAGCCTGTGTCTAGCCTGTGTCTAGCCTGTGTCTAGCCTGTGTCTAGCCTGTGTCTAGCCTGTGTCTAGCCTGTGTCTAGCCTGTGTCTAGCCTGTGTCTAGCCTGAAGCCAGTGTCTAGCCTGTGCCTAGCCAGTGTCTAGCCTGTGTATAGCCTGTGCCTTGCCAGACTGGCATGTGCATAGCCTGTGCCAAGCCAGTGTCTAGCCTGTGTCTAGCCTGTGTCTTGCCTGGCATGTGCATAGCCTGTGCCTAGCCAGTGTTAAGCCTGTGTCAAGCCTGTGCCTTGCCTGAGACTGGCATGTGCATAGCCTGTTCCTAGCCTGTGTCTAGCCTGTGCTACTTGTGCTAGCCTGTGTCTAGCCTGTGTCTGGCCTAGCCTGTGTCTAGCCTGTGCCTGTGTCTAGCCTGTGTCTAGCCTGTGTCTAGCCTGTGTCTTCTCTGTGTCTAGCCTGTGTCTAGCCTGTGTCTAGCCTGTGTCTAGCCTGTGTCTAGCCTGTGTCTTCTCTGTGCCTAGCCTGTGTCTAGCCTGTGTCTAGCCTGTGTCTAGCCTGTGTCTAGCCTGTGTCTAGCCTGTGTCTAGCCTGTGTCTAGCCTGTGCCTAGCCTGTGTTAAACCTGTGTCTAGCCTGTGTCTAGCATGTGTCTAGCCTGTAACTAGCTTGTGTCTAGCCTGTGTTTAGCCTGTGTCTAGCCTGTGTCTAGACTGTGTCTAGCCTGTGTCTAGCCTGTGTCTAGCCTGTGTCTAGCCTGTGTCTAGCTTGTGTCTAGCCTGTGTCTAGCCTGTGTCTAGCCTGTGTCTAGCCTGTTTCTAGCCTGTGTCTAGCCTGTGTCTAGCCTGTGTCTAGCCTGTGTCTAGCCTGTGTCTAGCCTGTGTCTAGCCTGTGCCTAGCCAGTGTCTAGCCTGTGCCTAGCCAGTGTCTAGCCTGTGCCTAGCCTGTGTCTAGCCTGTACCTAGCCAGTTTCTAGCCTGTGTCTAGCCTGTGCTTAGCCAGTGTCTAGTCTGTGCCTAGCCAGTGTCTAGCCTGTGCCTAGCCAGTGTCTAGCCTGTGCCTAGCCTGTGTCTAGCCTGTACCTAGCCAGTTTCTAGCCTGTGTCTAGCCTGTGCTTAGCCAGTGTCTAGTCTGTGCCAAGCCAGTGTCTAGCCCGTGCCTAGCCAGTGTCTAGCCTGTGTTTAGCCTGTGCCTTGCCTGAGACTGGCATGTGCATAGCCTGTGCCAAGCCAGTGTCTAGCCTGTGTCAAGCCTGTGCCTTGCCTGAGACTGGCATGTGCATAGCGTGTTCCGAGCCAGTGTCTAGCCAGTGCCTAGCCTGTGCCTATCCAGTGTCTAGCCTTTGTCTAGCCATTGTCTAGCCTGTGCCCAGCCAGTGTCTAGCCTGAGTCTAGCCTGTGCACAGCCAGTGACTAGCCTGAGTCTAGCCTGTGCCTAGCCTATGCCTAGCCTGTGCCTTGCCTGTGCGTAGCTTGTGTCTAGCCTGTGTCTAGCCTGTGTCTAGCCTGTGTCTAGCTTGTGTCTAGCCTGTGTCTAGCCTGTGTCTAGCTTGTGTCTAGCCTGTTTCTAGCCTGTGTCTAGCCTGTGTCTAGCCTGTGTCTAGCCTGTGTCTAGCCTGTGTCTAGCCTGTGTCTAGCCTGTGTCTAGCCAGTGTCTAGTCGGTGCCAAGCCAGTGTCTAGCCTGTGCCTAGCCAGTGTCTAGCCTGTGTATAGCCTGTGCCTTGCCTGTGACTGGCATGTGCATAGCCTGTGCATAGCCAGTGTCTAGCCTGTGTCTAGCCTGTGTCTAGCCTTTGTCTAGCCTGTGTCTAGCGTGTTCCGAGCCAGTGTCTAGCTAGTGCCTAGCCTGTGCCTAGCCAGTGTCTAGCCTTTGTCTAGCCATTGTCTGGCCAGTGCCCAGCCAGTGTCTAGCCAGTGTCTAGCCTGTGCCCAGCCAGTGTCTAGCCTGTGCCTAGCCAGTGTCTAGCCTGTACCTAACCAGTTTCTAGCCTGTGTCTAGCCTGTACTTAGCCAGTGTCTAGTCTGTGCCAAGCCAGTGCCTAGCCTGTGCCTAGCCAGTATCTAGCCTGTGTATAGCCTGTGCCTTGCCTGTGACTGGCATGTGCATAGCCTGTGCCTAACCAGTGTCTAGCCTGTGTCAAGCCTGTGCCTTGCCTGTGACTGGCATGTGCATAGCCTGTGCCTAGCCAGTGTCTAGCCTGTGTCAAGCCTGTGCCTTGCCTGAGACTGGCATGTGCATAGCGTGTTCCGAGCCAGTGTCTAGCCAGTGCGTAGCCTGTGCCTAGCCAGTGTCTAGCCTGTGCCTAGCCAGTGTCTAGCCTGTACCTAGCCAGTTTCTAGCCTGTGTCTAGCCTGTGCTTAGCCAGTGTCTAGTCTGTGCCAAGCCAGTGTCTAGCCTGTGCCTAGCCAGTGTCTAGCCTGTGTATAGCCTGTGCCTTGCCTGTGACTGGCATGTGCATAGCCTGTCCCTAGCCAGTGTCTAGCCTGTGTCAAGCCTGTGCCTTGCCTGAGACTGGCATGTGCATAGCGTGTTCCGAGCCAGTGTCTAGCCTGTGCCTAGCCTGTGCCTAGCTTGTGGCTAGCCTGTGCCCAACCTGTGCCTAGCCTGTGTCTAGCCTGTGCCTAGCCTGTGTCTAGCCTGTGTCTTCTCTGTGTCTAGCCTGTGTCTAGCCTGTGTCTAGCCTGTGTCTAGCCTGTGTGTAGCCTGTGTCTAGCCTGTGTCTAGCCTGTGTCTAGCCTGTGTCTAGCCTGTGTCTAGCCAGTGCCTAGCCTGTGCCTAGCCAGTGTCTAGCCTTTGTCTAGCCTGTGCCTAGCCTGTGTTAAACCTGTGTCTAGCCTGTGTCTAGCCTGTGTCTAGCATGTGTCTAGCCTGTAACTAGCCTGTGTCTAGCCTGTGTTTAGCCTGTGCCTAGCCTGTGTCTAGACTGTGCCTAGCCAGTGTCTAGCCTGTACCTAGCCAGTTTCTAGCCTGTGTCTAGCCTGTGCTTAGCCAGTGTCTAGTCTGTGCCAAGCCAGTGTCTAGCCTGTGCCTAGCCAGTGTCTAGCCTGTGTATAGCCTGTGCCTTGCCTGTGACTGGCATGTGCATAGCCTGTCCCTAGCCAGTGTCTAGCCTGTGTCAAGCCTGTGCCTTGCCTGAGACTGGCATGTGCATAGCGTGTTCCGAGCCAGTGTCTAGCCTGTGCCTAGCCTGTGCCTAGCTTGTGGCTAGCCTGTGCCCAACCTGTGCCTAGCCTGTGTCTAGCCTGTGTCTAGCCTGTGTCTAGCCTGTGTCTAGCCTGTGTCTAGCCTGTGTCTTCTCTGTGTCTAGCCTGTGTCTAGCCTGTGTCTAGCCTGTGTCTAGCCTGTGTCTAGCCTGTGTCTAGCCTGTGTCTAGCCTGTGTCTAGCCTGTGTCTAGCCTGTGTCTAGCCTGTGTCTAGCCTGTGTCTAGCCTGTGTCTTCTCTGTGTCTAGCCTGTGTCTAGCCTGTGTCTAGCCTGTGTCTAGCCTGTGTCTAGCCTGTGTCTAGCCTGTGTCTAGCCTGTGTCTAGCCTGTGCCTAGCCTGTGTTAAACCTGTGTCTAGCCTGTGTCTAGCCTGTGTCTAGCATGTGTCTAGCCTGTAACTAGCCTGTGTCTAGCCTGTGTTTAGCCTGTGTCTAGCCTGTGTCTAGACTGTGTCTAGCCTGTGTCTAGCCTGTGTCTAGCCTGTGTCTAGCCTGTGTCTAGCTTGGGTCTAGCCTGTGTCTAGCCTGTGTGTAGCCTGTGTCTAGCCTGTTTCTAGCCTGTGTCTAGCTTGTGTCTAGCCTGTGTCTAGCCTGTGTCTAGCCTGTGTCTAGCCTGAGTCTAGCCTGTGCCTAGCCAGTGTCTAGCGTGTGCCTAGCCAGTGTCTAGCCTGTGCCTAGCCTGTGTCTAGCCTGTACCTAGCCAGTTTCTAGCCTGTGTCTAGCCTGTGCTTAGCCAGTGTCTAGTCTGTGCCAAGCCAGTGTCTAGCCCGTGCCTAGCCAGTGTCTAGCCTGTGTATAGCCTGTGCCTTGCCTGAGACTGGCATGTGCATAGCCTGTGCCAAGCCAGTGTCTAGCCTGTGTCAAGCCTGTGCCTTGCCTGAGACTGGCATGTGCATAGCGTGTTCCGAGCCAGTGTCTAGCCAGTGCCTAGCCTGTGCCTATCCAGTGTCTAGCCTTTGTCTAGCCATTGTCTAGCCTGTGCCCAGCCAGTGTCTAGCCTGAGTCTAGCCTGTGCACAGCCAGTGACTAGCCTGAGTCTAGCCTGTGCCTAGCCTTTGTCTAGCCTGTGTCTAGCGTGTTCCGAGCCAGTGTCTAGCCAGTGTTTAGCCTGTGTCTAGCCTGTGTCTAGCTTGTGTCTAGCCTGTGTCTAGCCTGTGTCTAGCTTGTGTCTAGCCTGTTTCTAGCCTGTGTCTAGCCTGTGTCTAGCTTGTGTCTAGCCTGTTTCTAGCCTGTGTCTAGCCTGTGTCTAGCCTGTGTCTAGCCTGTGTCTAGCCTGTGTCTAGCCTGTGTCTAGCCTGTGTCTAGCCTGTGTCTAGCCTGTGCCTTCTCTGTGTTTAGCCTGTGTCTAGCCTGTGTCTAGCCTGTGTCTAGCCTGTGTCTAGCCTGTGTCTAGCCAGTGTCTAGTCGGTGCCAAGCCAGTGTCTAGCCTGTGCCTAGCCAGTGTCTAGCCTGTGTATAGCCTGTGCCTTGCCTGAGACTGGCATGTGCATAGCCTGTGCATAGCCAGTGTCTAGCCTGTGTCTAGCCTTTGTCTAGCCATTGTCTAGCCTGTGCCCAGCCAGTGACTAGCCTGAGTCTAGCCTGTGCCTAGCCTATGCCTAGCCTGTGCCTAGCCTGTGCGTAGCTTGTGTCTAGCCTGTGTCTAGCCTGTGTCTAGCCTGTGTCTAGCTTGTGTCTAGCCTGTGTCTAGCCTGTGTCTAGCTTGTGTCTAGCCTGTTTCTAGCCTGTGTCTAGCCTGTGTCTAGCCTGTGTCTAGCCTGTGTCTAGCCTGTGTCTAGCCTGTGTCTAGCCTGTGTCTAGCCTGTGTCTAGCCTGTGCCTTCTCTGTGTTTAGCCTGTGTCTAGCCTGTGTCTAGCCTGTGTCTAGCCTGTGTCTAGCCTGTGTCTAGCCAGTGTCTAGTCGGTGCCAAGCCAGTGTCTAGCCTGTGCCTAGCCAGTGTCTAGCCTGTGTATAGCCTGTGCCTTGCCTGAGACTGGCATGTGCATAGCCTGTGCCTAGCCAGTGTCTAGCCTTTGTCTAGCCATTGTCTGGCCAGTGCCCAGCCAGTGTCTAGCCTGAGTCTAGCCTGTGCCCAGCCAGTGACTAGCCTGAGTCTAGCCTGTGCCTAGCCTATGCCTAGCCTGTGCCTTGCCTGTGCCTAGCCTGTGTCTAGCCTGTGTCTAGCCTGTGTCTAGCCTGTGTCTAGCCTGTGTCTAGCCTGTGTCTAGCCTGTGTCTAGCCAGTGTCTAGCCTGTGTATAGCCTGTGCCTTGCCTGTGACTGGCATGTGCATAGCCTGTGCCAAGCCAGTGTCTAGCCTGTGTATAGCCTGTGCCTTGCCTGTGACTGGCATGTGCATAGCCTGTGCCTAGCCAGTGTCTAGCCTGTGTCAAGCCTGTGCCTTGCCTGAGACTGGCATGTGCATAGCGTGTTCCGAGCCAGTGTCTAGCCTGTGCCTAGCCTGTGCCTAGCTTGTGGCTAGCCTGTGCCCAACCTGTGCCTAGCCTGTGTCTAGCCTGTGTCTAGCCTGTGTCTAGCCTGTGTCTAGCCTGTGTCTAGCCTGTGTCTAGCCTGTGTCTAGCCTGTGTCTTCTCTGTGTCTAGCCTGTGTCTAGCCTGTGTCTAGCCTGTGTCTAGCCTGTGTCTAGCCTGTGTCTAGCCTGTGTCTTCTCTGTGCCTAGCCTGTGTCTAGCCTGTGTCTAGCCTGTGTCTAGCCTGTGTCTAGCCTGTGTCTAGCCTGTGTCTAGCCTGTGTCTAGCCTGTGCCTAGCCTGTGTTAAACCTGTGTCTAGCCTGTGTCTAGCATGTGTCTAGCCTGTAACTAGCTTGTGTCTAGCCTGTGTTTAGCCTGTGTCTAGCCTGTGTCTAGACTGTGTCTAGCCTGTGTCTAGCCTGTGACTAGCCTGTGTCTAGCCTGTGTCTAGCTTGTGTCTAGCCTGTGTCTAGCCTGTGTCTAGCCTGTGTCTAGCCTGTTTCTAGCCTGTGTCTAGCCTGTGTCTAGCCTGTGTCTAGCCTGTGTCTAGCCTGTGTCTAGCCTGTGTCTAGCCTGAGTCTAGCCTGTGCCTAGCCAGTGTCTAGCCTGTGCCTAGCCAGTGTCTAGCCTGTGCCTAGCCTGTGTCTAGCCTGTACCTAGCCAGTTTCTAGCCTGTGTCTAGCCTGTGCTTAGCCAGTGTCTAGTCTGTGCCAAGCCAGTGTCTAGCCCGTGCCTAGCCAGTGTCTAGCCTGTGTTTAGCCTGTGCCTTGCCTGAGACTGGCATGTGCATAGCCTGTGCCAAGCCAGTGTCTAGCCTGTGTCAAGCCTGTGCCTTGCCTGAGACTGGCATGTGCATAGCGTGTTCCGAGCCAGTGTCTAGCCAGTGCCTAGCCTGTGCCTATCCAGTGTCTAGCCTTTGTCTAGCCATTGTCTAGCCTGTGCCCAGCCAGTGTCTAGCCTGAGTCTAGCCTGTGCACAGCCAGTGACTAGCCTGAGTCTAGCCTGTGCCTAACCTATGCCTAGCCTGTGCCTTGCCTGTGCGTAGCTTGTGTCTAGCCTGTGTCTAGCCTGTGTCTAGCCTGTGTCTAGCTTGTGTCTAGCCTGTGTCTAGCCTGTGTCTAGCTTGTGCCTAGCCTGTTTCTAGCCTGTGTCTAGCCTGTGTCTAGCCTGTGTCTAGCCTGTGTCTAGCCTGTGTCTAGCCTGTGTCTAGCCTGTGTCTAGCCTGTGTCTAGCCTGTGCCTTCTCTGTGTTTAGCCTGTGTCTAACCTGTGTCTAGCCTGTGTCTAGCCTGTGTCTAGCCTGTGTCTAGCCTGTGTCTAGCCTGTGTCTAGCCTGTGTCTAGCCAGTGTCTAGTCGGTGCCAAGCCAGTGTCTAGCCTGTGCCTAGCCAGTGTCTAGCCTGTGTATAGCCTGTGCCTTGCCTGAGACTGGCATGTGCATAGCCTGTGCATAGCCAGTGTCTAGCCTGTGTCTAGCCTGTGTCTAGCCTTTGTCTAGCCTGTGTCTAGCGTGTTCCGAGCCAGTGTCTAGCCAGTGCCTAGCCTGTGCCTAGCCAGTGTCTAGCCTTTGTCTAGCCATTGTCTGGCCAGTGCCCAGCCAGTGTCTAGCCTGAGTCTAGCCTGTGCCCAGACAGTGACTAGCCTGAGTCTAGCCTGTGCCTAGCCTATGCCTAGCCTGTGCCTTGCCTGTGCCTAGCCTGTGTCTAGCCTGTGTCTAGCCTGTGTCTAGCCTGTGTCTAGCCTGTGTCTAGCCTGTGTCTAGCCTGTGTCTAGCCTGTGTCTAGCCTGTGTCTAGCCTTTGTCTAGCCTGTGTCTAGCCTGTGTCTAGCCTGTGCCAAGCCAGCGTCTAGCCTGTGCCTAGCCAGTGTCTAGCCTGTGTATAGCCTGTGCCTTGCCTGTGACTGGCATGTGCATAGCCTGTGCCAAGCCAGTGTCTAGCCTGTGTATAGCCTGTGCCTTGCCTGTGACTGGCATGTGCATAGCCTGTGCCTAGCCTGTGTCTAGCCTGTGTCTAGCCAGTGTCTAGTCGGTGCCAAGCCAGTGTCTAGCCTGTGCCTAGCCAGTGTCTAGCCTGTGTATAGCCTGTGCCTTGCCTGAGACTGGCATGTGCATAGCCTGTGCATAGCCAGTGTCTAGCCTGTGTCTAGCCTGTGTCTAGCCTTTGTCTAGCCTGTGTCTAGCGTGTTCCGAGCCAGTGTCTAGCCAGTGCCTAGCCTGTGCCTAGCCAGTGTCTAGCCTTTGTCTAGCCATTGTCTGGCCAGTGCCCAGCCAGTGTCTAGCCTGAGTCTAGCCTGTGCCCAGACAGTGACTAGCCTGAGTCTAGCCTGTGCCTAGCCTATGCCTAGCCTGTGCCTTGCCTGTGCCTAGCCTGTGTCTAGCCTGTGTCTAGCCTGTGTCTAGCCTGTGTCTAGCCTGTGTCTAGCCTGTGTCTAGCCTGTGTCTAGCCTGTGTCTAGCCTGTGTCTAGCCTGTGTCTAGCCTGTGTCTAGCCTGTGTCTAGCCTTTGTCTAGCCTGTGTCTAGCCTGTGTCTAGCCTGTGCCAAGCCAGCGTCTAGCCTGTGCCTAGCCAGTGTCTAGCCTGTGTATAGCCTGTGCCTTGCCTGTGACTGGCATGTGCATAGCCTGTGCCAAGCCAGTGTCTAGCCTGTGTATAGCCTGTGCCTTGCCTGTGACTGGCATGTGCATAGCCTGTGCCTAGCCTGTGTCTAGCCTGTGTCAAGCCTGTGCCTTGCCTGAGATTGGCATGTGCATAGCGTATTCCGAGCCAGTGTCTAGCCAGTGCCTAGCCTGTGCCTAGCCAGTGTCTAGCCTGTACCTAGCCAGTGTCTAGCCTGTACCTAGCCAGTTTCTAGCCTGTGTCTAGCCTGTGCTTAGCCAGTGTCTAGTCTGTGCCAAGCCAGTGTCTAACCTGTGCCTAGTCACTGTCTAGCCTGTGTATAGCCTGTGCCTTGCCTGTGACTGGCATGTGCATAGCCTGTGCCTAGCCAGTGTCTAGCCTGTGTCAAGCCTGTGCCTTGCCTGAGACTGGCATGTGTATAGCGTGTTCCGCGCCAGTGTCTAGCCTGTGCCTAGCCTGTGCCTAGCCTGTGTCTAGCCTGTGTCTAGCCTGTGTCTAGCCTGTGTCTAGCCTGTGTCTAGCCTGTGTCCTGTTCTAGCCTGTGTCTGCCTGTGTCTAGCCTGTGTCTAGGCCTGTGTCTAGCCTGTGTCTAGCCTGTGTCTAGCCTGTGTCTAGCCTGTGTCTAGCCTGTGTCTAGCCTGTGTCTAGCCTGTGTCTAGCCTGTGTCTAGCCTGTGTCTAGCCTGTGTCTAGCCTGTGTCTAGCCAGTGCCTAGCCTGTGCCTAGCCAGTGTCTAGCCTTTGTCTAGCCTGTGCCTAGCCTGTGTTAAGCCTGTGTCTAGCCTGTGTCTAGCATGTGTCTAGCCTGTGTCTAGCCTGTGTCTAGCCTGTGTCTAGCCTGTGTCTAGCCTGTGTCTAGCCTGTGTCTAGCCTGTGTCTAGCCTGTGTCTAGCCTGTGTCTAGCCTGTGTCTAGCCTGTGTCTAGCTTGTGTCTAGCCTGTGTCTAGTCTGTGTCTAGCCTGTGTCTAGCCTGTGTCTAGCCTGTGTCTAGCCTTTGTCTAGCCTGTGTCTAGCCTGTGTCTAGCCTGTGCCAAGCCAGTGTCTAGCCTGTGCCTAGGCAGTGTCTAGCCTGTGTATAGCCTGTGCCTTGCCTGTGACTGGCATGTGCATAGCCTGTGCATAGCCAGTGTCTAGCCTGTGTCTAGCCTGTGTCTAGCCTTTGTCTAGCCTGTGTCTAGCGTGTTCCGAGCCTGTGTCTAGCCAGTGCCTAGCCTGTGCCTAGCCAGTGTCTAGCCTTTGTCTAGCCATTGTCTGGCCAGTGCCCAGCCAGTGCCCAGCCAGTGTCTAGCCTGAGTCTAGCCTGTGCCCAGCCAGTGACTAGCCTGAGTCTAGCCTGTGCCTAGCCTGAGTCTAGCCTGTGCCTAGCCTATGCCTAGCCTGTGCCTTGCCTGTGCCTAGCCTGTGTCTAGCCTGTGCCTAGCCTGTGTTAAGCCTGTGTCTAGCCTGTGTCTAGCCTGTGTCTAGCATGTGTCTAGCCTGTGTCTAGCCTTTGTCTAGCCTGTGTCTAGCCTGTGTCTAGCCTGTGCCAAGCCAGTGTCTAGCCTGTGCCTAGTTAGTGTCTAGCCTGTGTATAGCCTGTGCCTTGCCTGTGACTGGCATGTGCATAGCCTGTGCCTAGCCAGTGTCTAGCCTGTGTATAGCCTGTGCCTTGCCTGTGACTGGCATGTGCATAGCCTGTGCCTAGCCAGTGTCTAGCCTGTGTCAAGACTGTGCCTTGCCTGAGATTGGCATGTGCATAGCGTGTTCCGAGCCAGTGTCTAGCCAGTGCCTAGCCTGTGCCTAGCCAGTGTCTAGCCTGTACCTAGCCAGTGTCTAGCCTGTACCTTGCCAGATTCTAGCCTGTGTCTAGCCTGTGCTTAGCCAGTGTCTAGTCTGTGCCAAGCCAGTGTCTAGCCTGTGGCTAGCCAGTGTCTAGCCTGTGTATAGCCTGCGCCTTGCCTGTGACTGGCATGTGCATAGCCTGTGCCTAGCCAGAGTCTAGCCTGTGTCAAGCCTGTGCCTTGCCTGAGACGGGCATGTGTATAGCGTGTTCCGCGCCAGTGTCTAGCCTGTGCCTAGCCTGTGCCTAGCTTGTGGCTAGCCTGTGCCCAACCTGTGCCTAGCCTGTGTCTAGCCTGTGTCTAGCCTGTGTCTAGCCTGTGTCTAGCCTGTGTCTTCTCTGTGTCTAGCCTGTGTCTAGCCTGTGTCTAGCCTTTGTCTAGCCTGTGTCTAGCCTGTGTCTAGCCTGTGTCTAGCCTGTGTCTAGCCTGTGTCTAGCCTGTGTCTAGCCTGTGTCTAGCCAGTGCCTAGCCTGTGCCTAGCCAGTGTCTAGCCTTTGTCTAGCCTGTGCCTAGCCTGTGTTAAGCCTGTGTCTAGCCTGTGTCTAGCCTGTGTCTAGCATGTGTCTAGCCTGTAACTAGCCTGTGTCTAGCCTGTGTTTAGCCTGTGTCTAGCCTGTGTCTAGCCTGTGTCTAGCCTGTGTCTAGCCTGTGTCTAGCCTGTGTGTAGCCTGTGTCTAGCTTGTGTCTAGCCTGTGTCTAGCCTGTGTCTAGCCTGTGTCTAGCCTGTGTCTAGCCTGTTTCTAGCCTGTGTCTAGCCTGTGTTTAGCCTGTGTCTAGCCTGTGTCTAGCCTGTGTCTAGCCTGTGTCTAGCCTGTGTCTAGCCTGTGTGTAGCCTGTGTCTAGCTTGTGTCTAGCCTGTGTCTAGCCTGTGTCTAGCCTGTGTCTAGCCTGTTTCTAGCCTGTGTCTAGCCTGTGTCTAGCCAGTGTCTAGCCTGTGCCTAGCCAGTGTCTAGCCTGTGTCTAGCCTGTGTCTAGCCAGTGTCTAGCCTGTGCCTAGCCAGTGTCTAGCCTGTGCCTAGCCTGTGTCTAGCCTGCACCTAGCCAGTTTCTAGCCTGTGTCTAGCCTGTGCTTAGCCAGTGTCTAGTCTGTGCCAAGCCAGTGTCTAGCCCGTGCCTAGCCAGTGTCTAGCCTGTGTATAGCCTGTGCCTTGCCTGAGACTGGCATGTGCATAGCCTGTGCCAAGCCAGTGTCTAGCCTGTGTCAAGCCTGTGCCTTGCCTGAGACTGGCATGTGCATAGCGTGTTCCGAGCCAGTGTCTAGCCAGTGCTTAGCCTGTGCCTATCCAGTGTCTAGCCTTTGTCTAGCCATTGTCTAGCCTGTGCCCAGCCAGTGTCTAGCCTGAGTCTAGCCTGTGCCCAGCCAGTGTCTAGCCTGAGTCTAGCCTGTGCACAGCCAGTGACTAGCCTGAGTCTAGCCTGTGCCTAGCCTATGCCTAGCCTGTGCCTAGCCTGTGCCTAGCCTGTGCCTAGCTTGTAACTAGCCTGTGTCTAGCCTGTGTCTAGCCTGTGTCTAGCCTGTGTCTAGCCTGTGTCTAGCCTGTGTCTAGCCTGTGTCTAGCCTGTGTCTAGCCTGTGTCTAGCGTGAGTCTAGCCTGTGTCTAGCCTGTGCCTAGCCTGTTTTTAGCCTGTTTTTAGCCTGTGTCTAGCCTGTGTCTAGCCTCTGTCTAGCCTGTGTCTAACCTGTGTCTAGCCTGTGTCTAGCCTGTGTCTTGCCTGGTTCTACCCTGTGTCTACCCTGTGTGTAGCCTGTGTCTAGCCTGTGTCTCCTGTGTCTAGCCTGTGTCTAGCCTGTGTCTAGCCTGTGTCTAGCCCGTGTCTAGCCTGTGTCTAGCCTGTGTCTATACTGTGTCTAGTCTGTGTCTAGCCTGTGTCAAGCCTGTGTCTAGCCTGTGTCTAGCCTTTGTCTAGCCTGTGTCAAGCCTGTGTCTAGCCTGTGTCTAGCCTTTGTCTAGCCTGTGTCTAGCCTGTGTCTAGCCTGTGTCAAGCATGTGCCTAGCGTCTGCCTAGCGTCTGCCTAGCCTGTGTCTAGCCTATGTCTAGCCAGTGCCTAGCCTGTACCTAGCCAGTGCATAGCCTATACCTAGCCAGTGTCTAGCCTGTGCCTAGCCAGTGTCTAGCCTGTGCCTAGCCAGTGTCTAGCCTGTGCCCAGCCAGTGTCTAGCCTGTGCCTAGCCAGTGTCTAGCCTGTACCTAACCAGTTTCTAGCCTGTGTCTAGCCTGTACTTAGCCAGTGTCTAGTCTGTGCCAAGCCAGTGTCTAGCCTGTGCCTAGCCAGTGTCTAGCCTGTGTATAGCCTGTGCCTTGCCTGTGACTGGCATGTGCATAGCCTGTGCCTAACCAGTGTCTAGCCTGTGTCAAGCCTGTGCCTTGCCTGTGACTGGCATGTGCATAGCCTGTGCCTAGCCAGTGTCTAGCCTGTGTCAAGCCTGTGCCTTGCCTGAGACTGGCATGTGCATAGCGTGTTCCGAGCCAGTGTCTAGCCAGTGCGTAGCCTGTGCCTAGCCAGTGTCTAGCCTGTGCCTAGCCAGTGTCTAGCCTGTACCTAGCCAGTTTCTAGCCTGTGTCTAGCCTGTGCTTAGCCAGTGTCTAGTCTGTGCCAAGCCAGTGTCTAGCCTGTGCCTAGCCAGTGTCTAGCCTGTGTATAGCCTGTGCCTTGCCTGTGACTGGCATGTGCATAGCCTGTCCCTAGCCAGTGTCTAGCCTGTGTCAAGCCTGTGCCTTGCCTGAGACTGGCATGTGCATAGCGTATTCCGAGCCAGTGTCTAGCCTGTGCCTAGCCTGTGCCTAGCTTGTGGCTAGCCTGTGCCCAACCTGTGCCTAGCCTGTGTCTAGCCTGTGTCTAGCCTGTGTCTTCTCTGTGTCTAGCCTGTGTCTTCTCTGTGTCTAGCCTGTGTCTAGCCTGTGTCTAGCCTGTGTCTAGCCTGTGTCTAGCCTGTGTCTAGCCTGTGTCTAGCCTGTGTCTAGCCTGTGTCTAGCCAGTGCCTAGCCTGTGCCTAGCCAGTGTCTAGCCTTTGTCTAACCTGTGCCTAGCCTGTGTTAAACCTGTGTCTAGCCTGTGTCTAGCCTGTGTCTAGCATGTGTCTAGCCTGTAACTAGCCTGTGTCTAGCCTGTGTTTAGCTTGTGCCTAGCCTGTGTCTAGACTGTGTCTAGACTGTGCCTAGCCAGTGTCTAGCCTGTGCCTAGCCAGTGTCTAGCCTGTGCCTAGCCTGTGTCTTGCCTGTACCTAGCCAGTTTCTAGCCTGTGTCTAGCCTGTGCTTAGCCAGTGTTTAGTCTGTGCCAAGCCAGTGTCTAGCCCGTGCCTAGCCAGTGTCTAGCCTGTGTATAGCCTGTGCCTTGCCTGAGACTGCCATGTGCATAGCCTGTGCCAAGCCAGTGTCTAGCCTGTGTCAAGCCTGTGCCTTGCCTGAGACTGGCATGTGCATAGCGTGTTCCGAGCCAGTGTCTAGCCAGTGCCTAGCCTGTGCCTATCCAGTGTCTAGCCTTTGTCTAGCCATTGTCTAGCCTGTGCCCAGCCAGTGTCTAGCCTGAGTCTAGCCTGTGCCTTGCCAGTGACTAGCCTGAGTCTAGCCTGTGCCTAGCCTATGCCTAGCCTGTGCCTAGCCTGTGCGTAGCTTGTGTCTAGCCTGTGTCTAGCCTGTGTCTAGCCTGTGTCTAGCCTGTGTCTAGCCTGTGTCTAGCCTGTGTCTAGCCTTTGTCTAGCCTGTGTCTAGCCTGTGTCTAGCCTGTGTCTAGCCTGTGTCTAGCCTGTGTCTAGCCTGTGCCAAGCCAGTGTCTAGCCTGTGCCTAGCCAGTGTCTAGCCTGTGTATAGCCTGTGCCTTGCCTGTGACTGGCATGTGCATAGCCTGTGCCTAGCCAGTGTCTAGCCTGTGTATAGCCTGTGCCTTGCCTGTGACTGGCATGTGCATAGCCTGTGCCTAGCCAGTATCTAGCCTGTGTCAAGCCTGTGCCTTGCCTGAGACTGGCATATGCATAGCGTGTTCCGAGCCAGTGTCTAGCCTGTGCCTAGCCTGTGCCTAGCCAGTGTCTAGCCTGTGCCTAGCCAGTGTCTAGCCTGTGCCTAGCCAGTGCCTAGCCTGTACCTAGCCAGTTGCTAGCCTGTGTCTAGCCTGTGCTTAGCCAGTGTCTAGTCTGTGCCAAGCCAGTGTCTAGTCTGTGCCAAGCCAGTGTCTAGCCTGTGCCTAGCCAGTGTCTAGCCTGTGCCTAGCCAGTGTCTAGCCTGTGTATAGCCTGTGCCTTGCCTGTGACTGGCATGTGCATAGCCTGTGCCTAGCCAGTGTCTAGCCTGTGTCAAGCCTGTGCCTTGCCTGAGACTGGCATGTGCATAGCGTGTTCCGCGCCAGTGTCTAGCCTGTGCGTAGCCTGTGCCTAGCTTGTGGCTAGCCTGTGCCCAACCTGTGCCTAGCCTGTGTCTAGCCTGTGTCTAGCCTGTGTCTAGCCTGTGTCTAGCCTGTGTCTAGCCTGTGTCTAGCCTGTGTCTAGCCAGTGCCTAGCCGGTATCTAGCCTTTGTCTAGCCTGTGTCTAGCCTGTGTCTAGCCTGTGTCTAGCCTGTGTCTAGCCTGTGTCTAGCTTGTGTCTAGCCTGTGTCTAGCCTGTGTCTAGCCTGTGTCTAGCCTGTTTCTAGCCTGTGTCTAGCCTGTGTCTAGCCTTTGTCTAGCCTGTGTCTAGCCTGTGTCAAGCATGTTCCTAGCCTCTGCTTAGCCTGTGTCTAGCCTGTGTCTAGCCAGTGCCTAGCCTGTACCTAGCCAGTGCCTAGCCTGTACCTAGCCAGTGCCTAGCCTGTACCTAGCCAGTGCCTAGCCTATACCTAGCCAGTGTCTAGCCTGTGCCTAGCCAGTGTCTAGCCTGTGCCTAGCCTGTGTCTAGCCTGTGCCTAGCCAGCGTCTAGCCTGTACTTAGCCAGTTTCTAGCCTGTGTCTAGCCTGTGCTTAGCCAGTTTCTAGTCTGTGCCAAGCCAGTGTCTAGCCTGTGCCTAGCCAGTGTCTAGCCTGTGTATAGCCTGTGCCTAGCCAGTGTCTAGCCTGCGTTAAGCCTCTGCCTTGCCTGAGACTGACATGTGCATAGCGTGTTCCGAGCCAGTGTCTACCCAGTGCCTAGCCTGTGCCTAGCCAGTGTCTAGCCTGTGTCTAGCCTGTGTCTAGCCTGTGTCTAGCCTGTGTCTAGCCTGTGTCTAGCCTGTGTCTAGCCTGTGTCTAGCCTGTGTCCAGCCTGTGTCTACCCTGTGTCTAGCCTGTGTCTAGCCTGTGTCTAGCATGTGTATAGCCTGTGTCTAGCCAGTATCTAGCCAGTGTCTAGCCTGTGTCTAGCCTGTGTCTAGCCTGTGTCTAGCCAGTGCCTAGCCTGTGCCTAGCCATTGTCTAGCCTTTGTCTAGCCTGTGCATAGCCAGAGTCTAGCCTGTGCCTAGCCAGTGTATAGCCTCTGTCTAGCCTGTGTCTAGCCTGTGTCTAGCCTGTGTCTAGCATATGTCTAGCCTGTGTCTAGCCTGTGTCTAGCCTGTGTCTAGCCTGTGCCTTGCCTGAGACTGGCATGTGGATAGCGTGTGCCTAGCCAGTGTCTAGCCTGTACCTAGCCAGCTTCTAGCCTGTGTCTAGCCTGTGTCTAGCCTGTGTCTAGCCTGTGTCTAGCCTGTGTCTAGCCTGTGTCTAGCCTGTGTCTAGCCTGTGTCTAGCCTGTGTCTAGCCTGTGTCTAGCCTGTGTCTAGCCTGTGTCCAGCCTGTGTCTACCCTGTGTCTAGCCTGTGTCTAGCCTGTGTCTAGCCTGTGTATAGCCTGTGTCTAGCCTGTATCTAGCCTGTGTCTAGCCTGTGTCTAGCCTGTGTCTAGCCTGTGTCTAGCCAGTGCCTAGCCTGTGCCTAGCCATTGTCTAGCCTTTGTCTAGCCTGTGCACAGCCAGAGTCTAGCCTATGCCTAGCCAGTGTATAGCCTCTGTCTAGCCTGTGTCTAGCCTGTGTCTAGCCTGTGTCTAGCATGTGTCTAGCCTGTGTCTAGCCTGTGTCTTGCCTGTGTCTAGCCTGTGCCTTGCCTGAGACTGGCATGTGGATAGCGTGTGCGTAGCCAGTGTCTAGCCTGTACCTAGCCAGCTTCTAGCCTGTGTCTAGCCTGTGCTTAGCCAGTGTCTAGTCTGTGCCAAGCCAGTGTCTAGCCTGTGCCTAGCCAGTGTCTAGCCTGTGTATAGCCTGTGCCTTGCCTGTGACTGGCATGTGCATAGCCTGTGCCTAGCCAGTGTCTAGCCTGTGTCAAGCCTGTGCCTTGCCTGAGACTGGCACGTGCATAGCGTGTTCCGCGCCAGTGTCTAGCCTGTGCCTAGCCTGTGCCTAGCTTGTGGCTAGCCTGTGCCCAACATGTGCCTAGCCTGTGTCTAGCCTGTGTCTAAACTGTGTCTAGCCAGTGCCTAGCCTGTGTCTAGCCTGTGTCTAGCCTGTGTCTAGCCTGTGTCTAGCCTGTGTCTAGCCTGTGTCTAGCCTGTGTCCAGCCAGTATCTAGCCTTTGTCTAGCCTGTGTCTAGCCTGTGTCTAGCCTGTGTCTAGCCTGTGTCTAGCCTGTGTCTAGCCTGTGTCTATACTGTGTCTAGTCTGTGTCTAGCCTGTGTCAAGCCTTTGTCTAGCCTGTGTCTAGCCTTTGTCTAGCCTGTGTCTAGCCTGTGTCTCCTGTGTCTAGCCTGTGTCTAGCCTGTGTCTAGCCTGTGTCTATCCTGTGTCTATCCTGTGTCTAGCCTATGTCTAGCCTGTGTCTAGCCTGTGTCTAGCCTGTGTCTAGCCTTTGTCTAGCCTGTGTCAAGCATGTGCCTAGACTCTGCTTAGCCTGTGTCTAGCCTGTGTCTAGCCAGTGCCTAGCCTGTGTCTAGCCTGTGTCTAGCCTGTGTCTAGCCTGTGTCTAGCCTGTGTCTAGCCTGTGTCTAGCCTGTGTCTAGCCTGTGTCCAGCCTGTGTCTACCCTGTGTCTAGCCTGTGTCTAGCCTGTGTCTAGCCTGTGTCTAGCATGTGTATAGCCTGTGTCTAGCCAGTATCTAGCCAGTGTCTAGCCTGTGTCTAGCCTGTGTCTAGCCTGTGTCTAGCCTGTGTCTAGCCAGTGCCTAGCCGGTATCTAGCCTTTGTCTAGCCTGTGTCTAGCCTGTGTCTAGCCTGTGTCTAGCCTGTGACTAGCATGTGTCTAGCCTGTGTCTAGCCTGTGTCTAGCCTGTGTCTAGCCTGTGTCTAGCCTCTGTCTAGCCTGTGTCTAGCCTGTGTCTAGCCTGTGTCTAGCAAGTGTCTAGCCTGTGTCTAGCCTGTGTCTAGCCTGTGTCTAGCCTGTGTCCAGCCTATGTCTACCCTGTGCCTAGCCTGTGTCTAGACTCTGTCTAGCCTGTGTCTAGCCTGTATCTAGCCTGTTTCTAGCCTGTGTCTAGCCTGTGTCTAGCCAGTGCCTAGCCTGTGCCTAGCCATTGTCTAGCCTGTGCATAGCCAGAGTCTAGCCTGTGCCTAGCCAGTGTATAGCCTCTGTCTAGCCTGTGTCTAGCCTGTGTCTAGCCTGTGTGTAGCCTGTGTCTAGCCTGTGTCTAGCCTGTGTCTAGCCTGTGTCTAGCCTGTGTCTAGCCTGTGTCTAGCCTGTGTCTAGCCTGTGCCTTGCCTGAGACTGGCATGTGGATAGCGTGTGCCTAGCAAGTGTCTAGCCAGTGCCTAGCCTGTGCCTATCCTGTGCCTAGCCAGTGTCTAGCCTTTGTCTACCCAGTGCCTAGCCTGTGCCTAGCCAGTGTCTAGCCTTTGTCGAGCCAATGTCTAGCCTGTGCCCAGCCAGTGTCTAGCCTGAGTCTAGCCTGTGCCCAGCCAGTGTCTAGCCTGAGTCTAGCCTGTGCCCAGCCCGTGTCTAGCCTGTGTCTAGCCTGTGTCTAGCCTGTGTCTAGCCTGTTTCTAGCCTGTGTCTAGCCTGTGTCTAGCCTGTGTCTAGCCTGTGTCTAGCCTGTGTCTAGCCTGTGTCTAGCCTGAGTCTAGCCTGTGTCTAGCCTGTGTCTAGCCTGTGTCTAGCCTGTTTCTAGCCTGTGTCTAGCCTGTGTCTAGCCTCTGTCTAGCCTGTGTCTAACCCGTGTCTAGCCTGTGTCTAGCCTGTGTCTAGCCTGTGTCTTGCCTGTGTCTACCCTGTGTCTACCCTGTGTATAGCCTGTGTCTAGCCTGTGTCTAGCCTCTGTCTAGCCTGTGTCTAGCCTGTGTCTAGCCTGTGTCTAGCCTGTGTCTCCTGTGTCTAGCCTGTGTCTAGCCTGTGTCTAGCCTGTGTCTAGCCTGTGTCTAGCCTGTGTCTAGCCTGTGTCTATACTGTGTCTAGTCTGTGTCTACCCTGTGTCAAGCCTGTGACTAGCCTGTGTCTAGCCTTTGTCAAGCCTGTGTCTAGCCTGTGTCAAGCATGTGCCTAGCCTCTGCCTAGCCTGTGCCTAGCCTATGTCTAGCCAGTGCCTAGCCTGTACCTAGCCAGTGCCTAGCCTGTACCTAGCCAGTGCCTAGCCTATACCTAGCCAGTGTCTAGCCTGTGCCTAGCCAGTGTCTAGCCTGTGCCCAGCCAGTGTCTAGCCTGTGCCTAGCCAGTGTCTAGCCTGTACCTAGCCAGTTTCTAGCCTGTGTCTAGCCTGTGCTTAGCCAGTGTCTAGTCTGTGCCAAGCCAGTGTCTAGCCTGTGCCTAGCCAGTGTCTAGCCTGTGTATAGCCTGTGCCTTGCCTGAGACTGGCATGTGCATAGCCTGTGCCTAGCCAGTGTCTAGCCTGTGTCAAGCCTGTGCCTTGCCTTAGACTGGCATGTGCATAGCGTGTTCCGAGCCAGTGTCTAGCCAGTGCCTAGCCTGTGCCTAGCCAGTGTCTAGCCTGAGTCTAGCCTGTGCCCAGCCAGAGTCTAGCCTCTGCCTAGCCTATGCCTAGCCTGTGCCTAGCCTGTGCCTAGCCTGTGCCTAGCCTGTGTCTAGCCTGTGTCTAGCCTGTGTCAAGCATGTGCCTAGCCTATACCTAGCCAGTGTCTAGCCTGTGCCTAGCCAGTGTCTAGCCTGTGCCTAGCCAGTGTCTAGCCTGTGCCTAGCCAGTGTCTAGCCTGTGCCTAGCCAGTGCTTAGCCAGTGTCTAGTCTGTGCCAAGCCAGTGTCTAGCCTGTGCCTAGCCAGTGTCTAGCCTGTGTATAGGCTGTGCCTTGCCTGAGACTGGCATGTGCATAGCCTGTGCCTAGCCAGTGTCTAGCCTGTGTCAAGCCTTTGCCTTGCCTGAGACTGGCATGTGCATAGCGTGTTCCGAGCCAGTGTCTACCCAGTGCCTAGCCTGTGCCTAGCCAGTGTCTAGCCTTTGTCTAGTCATTGTCTAGCCTGTGCCCATCCAGTGTCTAGCCAGTGTCTAGCCTGAGTGTAGCCTGTGCCCAGCCAGTGTCTAGCCTGAGTCTAGCCTGTGCCTAGCCTATGCCTAACCTATGCCTAGCCTGTGCCTAGCCTGTGTCTAGCCTGTGTCTAGCCTGTGTCTAGCCTGTGTCTAGCCTGTGTCTTGCCTGTGTCTAGCCTGTGCCTAGCCTGTGTCTAGCCTGTGTCTAGCCTGTGTCTAGCCTGTGTCTAGCATGTGTCTAGCCTGTGTCTAGCCTGTGTCTAGCCTGTGTCTAGCCTGTGTCTAGCCTGTGTCTAGCCTGTGTCTAGCCTGTGTCTAGCCTGTGTCTAGCCTGTGTCTAGCCTGTGTCTAGCCTGTGTCCAGCCTGTGTCTACCTTGTGTCTAGCCTGTGTCTAGCCTGTGTCTAGCCTATGCCTAGCCAGTGTCTAGCCTGTATCTAGCCTGTGTCTAGCCTGTGTATAGCCTGTGTCTAGCCTGTATCTAGCCTGTGTCTAGCCTGTGTCTAGCCTGTGTCTAGCCAATGCCTAGCCTATACCTAGCCAGTGTCTAGCCTGTGCCTAGCCAGTGTCTAGCCTGTGCCCAGCCAGTGTCTAGCCTGTGCCTAGCCAGTGTCTAGCCTGTACCTAGCCAGTTTCTAGCCTGTGTCTAGCCTGTGCTTAGCCAGTGTCTAGTCTGTGCCAAGCCAGTGTCTAGCCTGTGCCTAGCCAGTGTCTAGCCTGTGTATAGCCTGTGCCTTGCCTGAGACTGGCATGTGCATAGCCTGTGCCTAGCCAGTGTCTAGCCTGTGTCAAGCCTGTGCCTTGCCTGAGACTGGCATGTGCATAGCGTGTTCCGAGCCAGTGTCTAGCCAGTGCCTAGCCTGTGCCTAGCCAGTGTCTAGCCTTTGTCTAGCCATTGTCTAGCCTGTGCCCAGCCAGTGTCTAGCCTGAGTCTAGCCTGTGCCCAGCCAGTGTCTAGCCTCTGCCTAGCCTATGCCTAGCCTGTGCCTAGCCTGTGCCTAGCCTGTGTCTAGCCTGTGTCTAGCCTGTGTCTAGCCTGTGTCTAGCCTGTGTCTAGCCAGTGTCTAGCCAGTGTCTAGCCTGTGTCTAGCCTGTGTCTAGCCTGTGTCTAGCCTGTGTTTAGCCTGTGTCTCCTGTGTCTAGCCTATGTCTAGCCTGTGTCTAGCCTGTGTCTAGCCTGTGTCTATCCTGTGTCTATCCTGTGCCTAGCCTATGTCTAGCCTGTGTCTAGCCTGTGTCTAGCCTGTGTCTAGCCTGTACCTAGCCAGTGCGTAGCCTGTACCTAGCCAGTGCCTAGCCTATACCTAGCCAGTGTCTTGCCTGTGCCTAGCCAGTGTCTAGCCTGTGCCTAGCCAGTGTCTAGCCTGTGCCTAGCCAGTGTCTAGCCTGTACCTTTCCAGTTTCTAGCCTGTGTCTAGCCTGTGCTTAGCCAGTGTCTAGTCTGTGCCAAGCCAGTGTCTAGCCTGTGCCTAGCCAGTGTCTAGCCTGTGTATAGCCTGTGCCTAGCCAGTTTCTAGCCTGTGCCTAGCCAGTGTCTAGCCTGTACCTAGCCAGTTTCTAGCCTGTGTCTAGCCTGTGCTTAGCCAGTGTCTAGTCTGTGCCAAGCCACTGTGTAGCCTGTGCCTAGCCAGTGTCTAGCCTGTGTATAGCCTGTGCCTTGCCTGAGACTGGCATGTGCATAGCCTGTGCCTAGCCAGTGTCTAGCCTGTGTCAAGCCTGTGCCTTGCCTGAGACTGGCATGTGCATAGCGTGTTCCGAGCCAGTGTCTACCCAGTGCCTAGCCTGTGCCTAGCCAGTGTCTAGCCTGAGTCTAGCCTGTGCCTAGCCTATGCCTAGCCTGTGCCTAGCCTGTGCCAAGCCTGTGTCTAGCCTGTGTCTAGCCTGTGTCTAGCCTGTGTCTTGCCTGTGTCTAGCCTGTGCCTTGCCTGTATCTAGCCTGTGTCTAGCCTGTGTCTAGCCTGTGCCTAGCCTGTGTCTAGCCTGTGTCTAGCCTGTTTCTAGCCTATGTCTAGCCTGTGTCTAGCATGTGTCTAGCCTGTGTCAAGCCTGTGTCTAGCCTGTGTCTAGCCTGTGTCTAGCCTGTGTCCAGCCTGTGTCTACCTTGTGTCTAGCCTGTGTCTAGCCTGTGTCTAGCCTATGCCTAGCCAGTGTCTAGCCTGTATCTAGCCTGTGTCTAGCCTGTGTCTAGCCTGTGTATAGCCTGTGTCTAGCCTGTATCTAGCCTGTGTCTAGCCTGTGTCTAGCCTGAGACTGGCATGTGCATAGCGTGTTCCGAGCCAGTGTCTAGCCAGTGCCTAGCCTGTGCCTAGCCAGTGTCTAGCCTTTGTCTAGCCATTGTCTAGCCTGTGCCCAGCCAGTGTCTAGCCTGAGTCTAGCCTGTGCCCAGCCAGTGTCTAGCCTCTGCCTAGCCTATGCCTAGCCTGTGCCTAGCCTGTGTCTAGCCTGTGTCTAGCCTGTGTCTAGCCTGTGTCTAGCCTGTGTCTAGCCAGTGTCTAGCCAGTGTCTAGCCTGTGTCTAGCCTGTGTCTAGCCTGTGTCTAGCCTGTGTTTAGCCTGTGTCTCCTGTGTCTAGCCTGTGTCTAGCCTGTGTCTATCCTGTGTCTATCCTGTGTCTAGCCTATGTCTAGCCTGTGTCTAGCCTGTGTCTAGCCTGTACCTAGCCAGTGCGTAGCCTGTACCTAGCCAGTGCCTAGCCTATACCTAGCCAGTGTCTTGCCTGTGCCTAGCCAGTGTCTAGCCTGTGCCTAGCCAGTGTCTAGCCTGTGCCTAGCCAGTGTCTAGCCTGTACCTTTCCAGTTTCTAGCCTGTGTCTAGCCTGTGCTTAGCCAGTGTCTAGTCTGTGCCAAGCCAGTGTCTAGCCTGTGCCTAGCCAGTGTCTAGCCTGTGTATAGCCTGTGCCTAGCCAGTGTCTAGCCTGTGCCTAGCCAGTGTCTAGCCTGTACCTAGCCAGTTTCTAGCCTGTGTCTAGCCTGTGCATAGCCAGTGTCTAGTCTGTGCCAAGCCAGTGTCTAGCCTGTGCCTAGCCAGTGTCTAGCCTGTGTATAGCCTGTGCCTTGCCTGAGACTGGCATGTGCATAGCCTGTGCCTAGCCAGTTTCTAGCCTGTGCCAAGCCTGTGCCTTGCCTGAGACTGGCATGTGCATAGCGTGTTCCGAGCCAGTGTCTACCCAGTGCCTAGCCTGTGCCTAGCCAGTGTCTACCCTGAGTCTAGCCTGTGCCTAGCCTATGCCTAGCCTGTGCCTAGCCTGTGCCTAGCCTGTATCTAGCCTGTGTCTAGCCTGTGTCTAGCCTGTGTCTTGCCTGTGTCTAGCCTGTGCCTTGCCTGTATCTAGCCTGTGTCTAGCCTGTGTCTAGCCTGTGCCTAGCCTGTGTCTAGCCTGTGTCTAGCCTGTTTCTAGCCTGTGTCTAGCATGTGTCTAGCCTGTGTCTAGCCTGTGTCTAGCCTGTGTCTAGCCTGTGTCTAGCCTGTGTCTAGCCTGTGTCTAGCCTGTGTCTAGCCTGTGTCTAGCCTGTGCCTAGCCATTGTCTAGCCTTTGTCTAGCCTGTGCATAGCCAGAGTCTAGCCTGTGCCTAGCCAGTGTATAGCCTCTGTCTAGCCTGTGTCTAGCCTGTGTCTAGCCTGTGTCTAGCATGTGTCTAGCCTGTGTCTAGCCTGTGTCTAGCCTGTGTCTAGCCTGTGCCTTGCCTGAGACTGGCATGTGGATAGCGTGTGCCTAGCCAGTGTCTAGCCTGTACCTAGCCAGCTTCTAGCCTGTGTCTAGCCTGTGGTTAGCCAGTGTCTAGTCTGTGCCAAGCCAGTGTCTAGCCTGTGCCTTGCCAGTGTCTAGCCTGTGTATAGCCTGTGCCTTGCCTGTGACTGGCATGTGCATAGCCTGTGCCTAGCCAGTGTCTAGCCTGTGTCAAGCCTGTGCCTTGCCTGAGACTGGCATGTGCATAGCGTGTTCCGCGCCAGTGTCTAGCCTGTGCCTAGCCTGTGCCTAGCTTGTGGCTAGCCTGTGCCCAACCTGTGCCTAGCCTGTGTCTAGCATGTGCCTAGCCTGTGTCTAGCCTGTGTCTAGCCTGTGTCTAGCCTGTGTCTAGCCTGTGTCTAGCTTGTGTCTAGCCTGTGTCTAGCCTGTTTATAGCCTGTGTCTAGCCTGTGTCTAGCCTGTGTCTAGCCTGTGTCTAGCCTGTGTCTAGCCTGAGTCTAGCCTGTGTCTAGCCTGTGTCTAGCCTGTGTCTAGCTTGTGTCTAGCCTGTGTCTAGCCTGTGTCTAGCCTGTGTCTAGCCTGTGTCTAGCCTGTGTCTATACTGTGTCTAGTCTGTGTCTAGCCTGTGTCAAGCCTGTGTCTAGCCTGTGTCTAGCCTTTGTCTAGCCTGTGTCTAGCCTGTGTCTAGCCTGTGTCTAGCCTGTGTTTAGCCTGTGTCTAGCATGTGTCTAGCCTGTGTCTAGCCTGTGTCTAGCCTGTGTCTAGCCTGTGTCTAGCCTGTGTCTAGCATGTGTCTAGCCTGTGTCTAGCCTGTGTCTAGCCTGTGTCTAGCCAGTGTCTAGCCTGTGCCTAGCCTGTGTCTAGCCTGTGTCTAGCCTGTGTTTAGCCTTTGTCTCCTGTGTCTAGCCTGTGTCTAGCCTGTGTCTAGCCTGTGTCTAGCCTGTGTCTAGCCTGTACCTAGCCAGTGCCTAGCCTATACCTAGCCAGTGCCTAGCCTATACCTAGCCAGTGTCTTGCCTGTGCCTAGCCAGTGTCTAGCCTGTGCCTAGCCAGTGTCTAGCCTGTGCCTAGCCAGTGTCTAGACTGTACCTAGCCAGTTTCTAGCCTGTGTCTAGCCTGTGCTTAGCCAGTGTCTAGTCTGTGCCAAGCCAGTGTCTAGCCTGTGTCTAGCCTATGTCTAGCCTTTGTCTAGCCTGTGTCTAGCCTGTGTCAAGCATGTGCCTAGCCTATACCTAGCCAGTGTCTAGCCTGTGCCTAGCCAGTGTCTAGCCTGTGCCTAGCCAGTGTCTAGCCTGTGCCTAGCCAGTGTCTAGCCTGTGCCTAGCCAGTGTCTAGCCTGTGCCTAGCCAGTGTCTAGCCTGTACCTAGCCAGTTTCTAGCCTGTGACTAGCCTGTGCTTGGCCAGTGTCTAGTCTGTGCCAAGCCAGTGTCTAGCCTGTGTATAGGCTGTGCCTTGCCTGAGACTGGCATGTGCATAGCCTGTGCCTAGCCAGTGTCTAGCATGTGTCAAGCCTTTGCCTTGCCTGAGACTGGCATGTGCATAGCGTGTTCCGAGCCAGTGTCTACCCAGTGCCTAGCCTGTGCCTAGCCACTGTCTAGCCTTTGTCTAGCCATTGTCTCGCCTGTGCCCATCCAGTGTCTAGCCTGAGTCTAGCCTGTGCCCAGCCAGTGTCTAGCCTGAGTCTAGCCTGTGCCTAGCCTATGCCTAGCCTACGCCTAGCCTGTGCCTAGCCTGTGTCTAGCCTGTGTCTAGCCTGTGTCTAGCCTGTGTCTTGCCTGAGACTGGCATGTGGATAGCGTGTGCCTAGCCAGTGTCTAGCCTGTACCTAGTCAGCTTCTAGCCTGTGTCTAGCCTGTGCTTAGCCAGTGTCTAGCCTGTGTATAGCCTGTGCCTTGCCTGTGACTGGCATGTGCATAGCCTGTGCCTAGCCAGTGTCTAGCCTGTGTCAAGCCTGTGCCTTGCCTGAGACTGGCATGTCCATAGCGTGTTCCACGCCAGTGTCTAGCCTGTGCCTAGCCTGTGCCTAGCTTGTGGCTAGCCTGTGCCCAACCTGTGCCTAGCCTGTGTCTAGCCTGTGTCTAGCCTGTGTCTAGCCTGTGTCTAGCCTGTGTCTAGCCTGTGTCTAGCCTGTGTCTAGCCATTGCCTAGGCTGTGCCTTGCCTGTGACTGGCATGTGCATAGCCTGTGCCTAGCCAGTGTCTAGCCTGTGTCAAGCCTGTGCCTTGCCTGAGACTTGCATGTGCATAGCGTGTTCCGCGCCAGTGTCTAGCCTGTGCCTAGCCTGTGCCTAGCTTGTGGCTAGCCTGTGCCCAACCTGTGCCTAGCCTGTGTCTAGCCTGTGTCTAGCCTGTGTCTAGCCTGTGTCTAGCCTGTGTCTAGCCTGTGTCTAGCCAGTGCCTAGCCTGTGCCTAGCCAGTATCTAGTTTTTGTCTAGCCTGTGCCTAGCCTGTGTTAACCCTGTGTCTAGCCTGTGTCTAGCATGTGTCTAGCCTGTGTCTAGCCTGTGTCTAGCCTGTGTCTAGCCTGTGTCTAGCCTGTGTCTAGCTTGTGTCTAGCCTGTGTCTAGCCTGTTTCTAGCCTGTGTCTAGCCTGTGTCTAGCCTGTGTCTAGCCTGTGTCTATACTGTGTCTAGTCTGTGTCTAGCCTGTGTCAAGCCTGTGTCTAGCCTGTGTCTAGCCTTTGTCTAGCCTGTGTCTAGCCTGTGTCAAGCATGTGCCTAGCCTCTGCCTAGCCTGTGTCTAGCCTATGTCTAGCCAGTGCCTAGCCTGTACCTAGCCAGTGCCTAGCCTATACCTAGCCAGTGTCTAGCCTGTGCCTAGCCAGTGTCTAGCCTGTGCCTAGCCAGTGTCTAGCCTGTGCCTAGCCAGTGTCTAGCCTGTGCCTAGCCAGTGTCTGGCCTGTGCCTAGCCAGTGTCTAGCCTGTGCCTAGCCAGTGTCTAGCCTGTACCTAGCCAGTGTCTAGCCTGTACCTAGCCAGTTTCTAGCCTGTGTCTAGCCTGTGCTTAGCCAGTGTCTAGTCTTTGCCAAGCCAGTGTCTAGCCTGTGCCTAGCCAGTGTCTAGCCTGTGTTTAGCCTGTGCCTTGCCTGAGACTGGCATGTGTATAGCCTGTGCCTAGCCAGTGTCTAGCCTGTGTCAAGCCTGTGCTTTGCCTGAGACTGGCATGTGCATAGCGTGTTCCGAGCCAGTGTCTAGCCAGTGCCTAGCCTGTGCCTACCCAGTGTCTAGCCTTTGTCTAGCCATTGTCTAGCCTGTGCCCAGCCAGTGTCTAGCCTGAGTCTAGCCTGTGTCTAGCCTGTGTCTAGCCTGTGTCTAGCCTGTGTCTAGCTTGTGTCTAGCCTGTGCCTAGCCAGTGTCTAGCCTGTGCCTAGCCAGTGTCTAGCCTGTGCCTAGCCAGTGTCTAGCCTGTACCTAGCCAGTGTCTAGCCTGTACCTAGCCAGTTTCTAGCCTGTGTCTAGCCTGTGCTTAGCCAGTGTCTAGTCTTTGCCAAGCCAGTGTCTAGCCTGTGCCTAGCCAGTGTCTAGCCTGTGTTTAGCCTGTGCCTTGCCTGAGACTGGCATGTGTATAGCCTGTGCCTAGCCAGTGTCTAGCCTGTGTCAAGCCTGTGCCTTGCCTGAGACTGGCATGTGCATAGCGTGTTCCGCGCCAGTGTCTAGCCTGTGCCCAACCTGTGCCTAGCCTGTGTCTAGCATGTGCCTAGCCTGTGTCTAGCCTGTGTCTAGCCTGTGTCTAGCCTGTGTCTAGCCTGTGTCTAGCCTGTGTCTAGCTTGTGTCTAGCCTGTGTCTAGCCTGTGTCTAGCCTGTGTCTAGCCTGTGTCTAGCCTGTGTCTAGCCTGTGTCTAGCCTGTGTCTAGCCTGTGTCTAGCCTGTGTCTAGCCTGTGTCTAGCCTGAGTCTAGCCTGTGTCTAGCCTGTGTCTAGCCTGTGTCTAGCTTGTGTCTAGCCTGTGTCTAGCCTGTGTCTAGCCTGTGTCTAGCCTGTGTCTATACTGTGTCTAGTCTGTGTCTAGCCTGTGTCAAGCCTGTGTCTAGCCTGTGTCTAGCCTTTGTCTAGCCTGTGTCTAGCCTGTGTCTAGCCTGTGTCTAGCCTGTGTTTAGCCTGTGTCTAGCATGTGTCTAGCCTGTGTCTAGCCTGTGTCTAGCCTGTGTCTAGCCTGTGTCTAGCCTGTGTCTAGCTTGTGTCTAGCCTGTGTCTAGCCTGTGTCTAGCCAGTGTCTAGCCAGTGTCTAGCCTGTGCCTAGCCTGTGTCTAGCCTGTGTCTAGCCTGTGTTTAGCCTTTGTCTCCTGTGTCTAGCCTGTGTCTAGCCTGTGTCTAGCCTGTGTCTAGCCTGTGTCTAGCCTGTACCTAGCCAGTGCCTAGCCTATACCTAGCCAGTGCCTAGCCTATACCTAGCCAGTGTCTTGCCTGTGCCTAGCCAGTGTCTAGCCTGTGCCTAGCCAGTGTCTAGCCTGTGCCTAGCCAGTGTCTAGACTGTACCTAGCCAGTTTCTAGCCTGTGTCTAGCCTGTGCTTAGCCAGTGTCTAGTCTGTGCCAAGCCAGTGTCTAGCCTGTGTCTAGCCTATGTCTAGCCTTTGTCTAGCCTGTGTCTAGCCTGTGTCAAGCATGTGCCTAGCCTATACCTAGCCAGTGTCTAGCCTGTGCCTAGCCAGTGTCTAGCCTGTGCCTAGCCAGTGTCTAGCCTGTGCCTAGCCAGTGTCTAGCCTGTGCCTAGCCAGTGTCTAGCCTGTGCCTAGCCAGTGTCTAGCCTGTGCCTAGCCAGTGTCTAGCCTGTACC
Source organism: Zaprionus indianus (assembly GCA_018904595.1). Taxonomy (NCBI): domain Eukaryota; kingdom Metazoa; phylum Arthropoda; class Insecta; order Diptera; family Drosophilidae; genus Zaprionus; species Zaprionus indianus. The sequence continues at coordinate 38,033 of JAEIHA010000879.1, read as the reverse complement.
TAGCCAGTTTCTAGCCTGTGACTAGCCTGTGCTTGGCCAGTGTCTAGTCTGTGCCAAGCCAGTGTCTAGCCTGTGTATAGGCTGTGCCTTGCCTGAGACTGGCATGTGCATAGCCTGTGCCTAGCCAGTGTCTAGCATGTGTCAAGCCTTTGCCTTGCCTGAGACTGGCATGTGCATAGCGTGTTCCGAGCCAGTGTCTACCCAGTGCCTAGCCTGTGCCTAGCCACTGTCTAGCCTTTGTCTAGCCATTGTCTCGCCTGTGCCCATCCAGTGTCTAGCCTGAGTCTAGCCTGTGCCCAGCCAGTGTCTAGCCTGAGTCTAGCCTGTGCCTAGCCTATGCCTAGCCTACGCCTAGCCTGTGCCTAGCCTGTGTCTAGCCTGTGTCTAGTCTGTGTCTAGCCTGTGTCTTGCCTGAGACTGGCATGTGGATAGCGTGTGCCTAGCCAGTGTCTAGCCTGTACCTAGTCAGCTTCTAGCCTGTGTCTAGCCTGTGCTTAGCCAGTGTCTAGCCTGTGTATAGCCTGTGCCTTGCCTGTGACTGGCATGTGCATAGCCTGTGCCTAGCCAGTGTCTAGCCTGTGTCAAGCCTGTGCCTTGCCTGAGACTGGCATGTCCATAGCGTGTTCCACGCCAGTGTCTAGCCTGTGCCTAGCCTGTGCCTAGCTTGTGGCTAGCCTGTGCCCAACCTGTGCCTAGCCTGTGTCTAGCCTGTGTCTAGCCTGTGTCTAGCCTGTGTCTCGCCTGTGTCTAGCCTGTGTCTAGCCTGTGTCTAGCCATTGCCTAGGCTGTGCCTTGCCTGTGACTGGCATGTGCATAGCCTGTGCCTAGCCAGTGTCTAGCCTGTGTCAAGCCTGTGCCTTGCCTGAGACTTGCATGTGCATAGCGTGTTCCGCGCCAGTGTCTAGCCTGTGCCTAGCCGGTGCCTAGCTTGTGGCTAGCCTGTGCCCAACCTGTGCCTAGCCTGTGTCTAGCCTGTGTCTAGCCTGTGTCTAGCCTGTGTCTAGCCTGTGTCTAGCCTGTGTCTAGCCAGTGCCTAGCCTGTGCCTAGCCAGTATCTAGTTTTTGTCTAGCCTGTGCCTAGCCTGTGTTAACCCTGTGTCTAGCCTGTGTCTAGCATGTGTCTAGCCTGTGTCTAGCCTGTGTCTAGCCTGTGTCTAGCCTGTGTCTAGCCTGTGTCTAGCTTGTGTCTAGCCTGTGTCTAGCCTGTTTCTAGCCTGTGTCTAGCCTGTGTCTAGCCTGTGTCTAGCCTGTGTCTATACTGTGTCTAGTCTGTGTCTAGCCTGTGTCAAGCCTGTGTCTAGCCTGTGTCTAGCCTTTGTCTAGCCTGTGTCTAGCCTGTGTCTAGCCTGTGTCTAGCCTGTGTCTAGCCTGTGTCTCCTGTGTCTAGCCTGTGTCTAGCCTGTGTCTAGCCTGTGTCTATCCTGTGTCTATCCTGTGTCTAGCCTATGTCTAGCCTGTGTCTAGCCTGTGTCTAGCCTGTGTCTAGCCTTTGTCTAGCCTGTGTCTAGCCTGTGTAAAGCATGTGCCTAGCCTCTGCTTAGCCTGTGTCTAGCCTGTGTCTAGCCATTGCCTAGCCTGTACCTAGCCAGTGCCTAGCCTATACCTAGCCAGTGTCTAGCCTGTGCCTAGCCAGTGTCTAGCCTGTGCCTAGCCAGTGTCTAGCCTGTGCCTAGCCAGTGTCTAGCCTGTGCCTAGCCAGTTTCTAGCCGGTACGTAGCCAGTTTCAAGCCTGTGTCTAGTCTGTGCCAAGCCAGTGTCTAGCCTGTGCCTAGCCAGTGTCTAGCCTGTGTATAGCCTGTGCCTTGCCTGAGACTGGCATGTGCATAGCCTGTGCCTAGCCAGTGTCTAGCCTGTGTCAAGCCTGTGCCTTGCCTGAGACTGGCATGTGCATAGCGTGTTCCGAGCCAGTGTCTACCCAGTGCCTAGCCTGTGCCTAGCCAGTGTCTAGCCTTTGTCTAGCCATTGTCTAGCCTGTGCCCAGCCAGTGTCTAGCCTGAGTCTAGCCTGTGCCCAGCCAGTGTCTAGCCTGAGTCTAGCCTGTGCCTAGCCTATGCCTAGCCTATGCCTAGCCTGTGCCTAGCCTGTGCCTAGCCTGTGTCTAGCCTGTGTCTAGCCTGTGTCTAGCCTGTGTCTAGCCTGTGTCTTGCCTGTGTCTAGCCTGTGCCTTGCCTGTATCTAGCCTGTGTCTACCCTGTGTCTAGCCTGTGCCTAGCCTGTATCTAGCCTGTGTCTAGCCTGTGTCTAGCCTGTGTCTAGCATGTGTCTAGCCTGTGTCTAGCCTGTGTCTAGCCTGTGTCTAGCCTGTGTCTAGCCTGTGTCTAGCCTGTGTCTAGCCTGTGTATAGCCTGTGTCTAGCCTGTGTCTAGCCTGTGTCCAGCCAGTGTCTACCCTGTGTCTAGCCTGTGTCTAGCCTGTGTCTAGCCTGTGTCTAGCCTGTATCTAGCCTGTGTCTAGCCTGTGTCTAGCCTGTGTCTAGCCTGTGTCTAGCCAGTGCCTAGCCTGTGCCTAGCCTCTGCCTAGCCTGTACCTAGCCTGTGCATAGCCATAGTCTAGCCTGTGCCTAGCCAGTGTATAGCCTCTGTCTAGCCTGTGTCTAGCCTGTGTCTAGCCTGTGTCTAGCCTGTGCCTTGCCTGAGACTGGCATGTGGATAGCGTGTGCCTAGCTAGTGTCTAGCCAGTGCCTAGCCTGTGCCTAGCCAGTGCCTAGCCTGTGCCTAGCCAGTGTCTAGCCTTTGTCTACCCAGTGCCTAGCCTGTGCCTAGCCAGTGTCTAGCCTGTGTCTAGCCTGTGTCTAGCCTGTGTCTAGCCTGTGTCTAGCCTGTGCCTAGCCTGTGCCTAGCCTGTGTCTAGCCTGTGTCTAGCCTGTGTCTAGCCTGTGTCTAGCCTGTGTCTTGCCTGTGTCTAGCCTGTGCCTTGCCTGTATCTAGCCTGTGTCTAGCCTGTGTCTAGCCTGTGCCTAGCCTGTATCTAGCCTGTGTCTAGCCTGTGTCTAGCCTGTGTCTAGCATGTGTCTAGCCTGTGTCTAGCCTGTGTCTAGCCTGTGTCTAGCCTGTGTCTAGCCTGTGTCTAGCCTGTGTCTAGCCTGTGTCTAGCCTGTGTCTAGCCTGTGCCTAGCCTGTGTCTAGCCTGTGTCTAGCCTGTGTCTAGCCTGTGCCTAGCCTGTGTCTAGCCTGTGTCTAGCCCGTTTCTAGCCTGTGTCTAGCCTGTGTCTAGCCTGTGTCTAGCCTGTGTCTAGCCTCTGTCTAGCCTGTGTCTAACCTGTGTCTAGCCTGTGTCTAGCCTGTGTCTAGCCTGTGTCTTGCCTGTGTCTACCCTGTGTCTACCCTGTGTGTAGCCTGTGTCTAGCCTGTGTCTAGCCTGTGTCTAGCCTGTGCCTAGCCTGTGTCTAGCCCGTGTCTCCTGTGTCTAGCCTGTGTCTAGCCTGTGTCTAGCCTGTGTCTAGCCTGTGTCTAGCCTGTGTCTAGCATGTGTCTAGCCTGTGTCTAGCCTGTGTCTAGCCTGTGTCTAGCCTGTGTCTAGCCTGTGTCTAGCCTGTGTCTAGCCTGTGTCTAGCCTGTGTCTAGCCTGTGTATAGCCTGTGTCTAGCCTGTGTCTAGCCTGTGTCCAGCCAGTGTCTACCCTGTGTCTAGCCTGTGTCTAGCCTGTGTCTAGCCTGTGTCTAGCCTGTATCTAGCCTGTGTCTAGCCTGTGTCTAGCCTGTGTCTTGCCTGTTTCTAGCCTGTGCCTTGCCTGTATCTAGCCTGTGTCTAGCCCGTTTCTAGCCTGTGTCTAGCCTGTGTCTAGCCTGTGTCTAGCCTGTGTCTAGCCTCTGTCTAGCCTGTGTCTAACCTGTGTCTAGCCTGTGTCTAGCCTGTGTCTAGCCTGTGTCTTGCCTGTGTCTACCCTGTGTCTACCCTGTGTGTAGCCTGTGTCTAGCCTGTGTCTAGCCTGTGTCTAGCCTGTGCCTAGCCTGTGTCTAGCCCGTGTCTCCTGTGTCTAGCCTGTGTCTAGCCTGTGTCTAGCCTGTGTCTATACTGTGTCTAGTCTGTGTCTAGCCTGTGTCAAGCCTGTGACTAGCCTGTGTCTAGCCTTTGTCAAGCCTGTGTCTAGCCTGTGTCAAGCATGTGCCTAGCCTCTGCCTAGCCTGTGTCTAGCCTATGTCTAGCCAGTGCCTAGCCTGTACCTAGCCAGTGCCTAGCCTATACCTAGCCAGTGCCTAGCCTATACCTAGCCAGTGCCTAGCCTATACCTAGCCAGTGTCTAGCCTGTGCCTAGCCAGTGTCTAGCCTGTGCCCAGCCAGTGTCTAGCCTGCGCCTAGCCAGTGTCTAGCCTGTACCTAGCCAGTTTCTAGCCTGTGTGTAGCCTGTGTGTAGCCTGTGCTTAGCCAGTGTCTAGTCTGTGCCAAGCCAGTGTCTAGCCTGTGCCTAGCCAGTGTCTAGCCTGTGTCAAGCCTGTGCCTTGCCTGAGACTGGCATGTGCATAGCTGTGCCTAGCCAGTGTCTAGCCTGTGTCAAGCCTGTGCCTTGCCTGAGACTGGCATGTGCCTAGCCTGTGCCTAGCCAGTGTCTAGCCTTTGTCTAGCCATTGGCTAGGCTGTGCCCAGCCAGTGTCTAGCCTGAGTCTAGCCTGTGCCCAGCCAGTGTCTAGCCTCTGCCTAGCCTATGCCTAGCCTGTGCCTAGCCTGTGCCTAGCCTGTGTCTAGCCTGTGTCTAGCCTGTGTCTAGCCTGTGTCTAGCCTGTGTCTAGCCTGTGTCTAGCCTGTGTCTTGCCTGTGTCTAGCCTGTGCCTTGCCTGTATCTAGCCTGTGTCTAGCCTGTGTCTAGCCTGTGCCTAGCCTGTATCTAGCCTGTGTCTAGCCTGTGTCTAGCCTGTGTCTAGCATGTGTCTAGCCTGTGTCTAGCCTGTGTCTAGCCTGTGTCTAGCCTGTGTCTAGCCTGTGTCTAGCCTGTGTCTAGCCTGTGTATAGCCTGTGTCTAGCCTGTGTCTAGCCTGTGTCCAGCCAGTGTCTACCCTGTGTCTAGCCTGTGTCTAGCCTGTGTCTAGCCTGTGTCTAGCCTGTATCTAGCCTGTGTCTTGCCTGTGTCTACCCTGTGTCTACCCTGTGTGTAGCCTGTGTCTAGCCTGTGTCTAGCCTGTGTCTAGCCTGTGTCTAGCCTGTGTCTAGCCCGTGTCTCCTGTGTCTAGCCTGTGTCTAGCCTGTGTCTAGCCTGTGTCTAGCCTGTGTCTAGCCTGTGTCTAGCCTGTGTCTAGCCTGTGTCTAGCCTGTGTCTAGCCTGTGTCTAGCCTGTGTCTAGCCTGTGTCTAGCCTGTGCCTAGCCTGTGTCTAGCCTGTGTCTAGCCTGTGTCTAGCCTGTGCCTAGCCTGTGTCTAGCCTGTGTCTAGCCCGTTTCTAGCCTGTGTCTAGCCTGTGTCTAGCCTGTGTCTAGCCTGTGTCTAGCCTGTGTCTAGCCTGTGTCTAGCCTCTGTCTAGCCTGTGTCTAACCTGTGTCTAGCCTGTGTCTAGCCTGTGTCTAGCCTTTGTCTACCCAGTGCCTAGCCTGTGCCTAGCCAGTGTCTAGCCTGTGCCCAGCCAGTGTCTAGCCTCTGCCTAGCCTATGCCTAGCCTGTGCCTAGCCTGTGTCTAGCCTGTGTCTAGCCTGTGTCTAGCCTGTGTCTAGCCTGTGTCTAGCCTGTGTCTAGCCTGTGCCTAGCCTGTGTCTAGCCTGTGTCCAGCCAGTGTCTAGCCTGTGCCTAGCCAGTTTCTAGCCGGTACGTAGCCAGTTTCAAGCCAGTGTCTAGCCTGTGGCTCGCCAGTGTCTAGCCTGTGTATAGCCTGTGCCTTGCCTGAGACTGGCATGTGCATAGCCTGTGCCTAGCCAGTGTCTAGCCTGTGTCAAGCCTGTGCCTTGCCTGAGACTGGCATGTGCATAGCGTGTTCCGAGCCAGTGTCTACCCAGTGCCTAGCCTGTGCCTAGCCAGTGTCTAGCCTTTGTCTAGCCATTGTCTAGCCTGTGCCCAGCCAGTGTCTAGCCTGAGTCTAGCCTGTGCCCAGCCAGTGTCTAGCCTGAGTCTAGCCTGTGCCTAGCCTATGCCTAGCCTATGCCTAGCCTGTGCCTAGCCTGTGCCTAGCCTGTGCCTAGCCTGTGTCTAGCCTGTGTCTAGCCTGTGTCTAGCCTGTGTCTAGCCTGTGTCTTGCCTGTGTCTAGCCTGTGCCTTGCCTGTATCTAGCCTGTGTCTAGCCTGTGTCTAGCCTGTGTCTAGCCTGTGCCTAGCCTGTATCTAGCCTGTGTCTAGCCTGTGTCTAGCCTGTGTCTAGCATGTGTCTAGCCTGTGTCTAGCCTGTGTCTAGCCTGTGTCTAGCCTGTGTCTAGCCTGTGTCTAGCCTGTGTCTAGCCTGTGTATAGCCTGTGTCTAGCCTGTGTCTAGCCTGTGTCCAGCCAGTGTCTACCCTGTGTCTAGCCTGTGTCTAGCCTGTGTCTAGCCTGTGTCTAGCCTGTGTCTAGCCTGTATCTAGCCTGTGTCTAGCCTGTGTCTAGCCTGTGTCTAGCCTGTGTCTAGCCAGTGCCTAGCCTGTGCCTAGCCTCTGCCTAGCCTGTACCTAGCCTGTGCATAGCCAGAGTCTAGCCTGTGCCTAGCCAGTGTATAGCCTCTGTCTAGCCTGTGTCTAGCCTGTGTCTAGCCTGTGTCTAGCCTGTGCCTTGCCTGAGACTGGCATGTGGATAGCGTGTGCCTAGCTAGTGTCTAGCCAGTGCCTAGCCTGTGCCTAGCCAGTGCCTAGCCTATACCTAGCCAGTGCCTAGCCTGTGCCTAGCCAGTGTCTAGCCTTTGTCTGCACCCAGTGCCTAGCCTGTGCCTAGCCAGTGTCTAGCCTTTGTCTAGCCTGTGTCTAGCCTGTGTCTAGCCTGTGTCTAGCCTGTGTCTAGCCTGTGTCTAGCCTGTGTCTAGCCTGTGTCTAGCCTGTGTCTAGCCTGTGTCTAGCCTGTGTCTAGCCTGTGCCTAGCCTGTGTCTAGCCTGTGTCTAGCCTGTGTCTAGCCTGTGCCTAGCCTGTGTCTAGCCTGTGTCTAGCCCGTTTCTAGCCTGTGTCTAGCCTGTTTCTAGCCTGTGTCTAGCCTGTGTCTAGCCTTTGTCTACCCAGTGCCTAGCCTGTGCCTAGCCAGTGTCTAGCCTGTGCCCAGCCAGTGTCTAGCCTCTGCCTAGCCTATGCCTAGCCTGTGCCTAGCCTGTGTCTAGCCTGTGTCTAGCCTGTGTCTAGCCTGTGTCTAGCCTGTGTCTAGCCTGTGTCTAGCCTGTGCCTAGCCTGTGTCTAGCCTGTGTCCAGCCAGTGTCTAGCCTGTGCCTAGCCAGTTTCTAGCCGGTACGTAGCCAGTTTCAAGCCAGTGTCTAGCCTGTGCCTAGCCAGTGTCTAGCCTGTGTATAGCCTGTGCCTTGCCTGAGACTGGCATGTGCATAGCCTGTGGCTAGCCAGTGTCTAGCCTGTGTCAAGCCTGTGCCTTGCCTGAGACTGGCATGTGCATAGCGTGTTCCGAGCCAGTGTCTACCCAGTGCCTAGCCTGTGCCTAGCCAGTGTCTAGCCTTTGTCTAGCCATTGTCTAGCCTGTGCCCAGCCAGTGTCTAGCCTGAGTCTAGCCTGTGCCCAGCCAGTGTCTAGCCTGAGTCTAGCCTGTGCCTAGCCTATGCCTAGCCTATGCCTAGCCTGTGCCTAGCCTGTGCCTAGCCTGTGTCTAGCCTGTGTCTAGCCTGTGTCTAGCCTGTGTCTAGCCTGTGTCTTGCCTGTGTCTAGCCTGTGCCTTGCCTGTATCTAGCCTGTGTCTAGCCTGTGTCTAGCCTGTGCCTAGCCTGTATCTAGCCTGTGTCTAGCCTGTGTCTAGCCTGTGTCTAGCATGTGTCTAGCCTGTGTCTAGCCTGTGTCTAGCCTGTGTCTAGCCTGTGTCTAGCCTGTGTCTAGCCTGTGTCTAGCCTGTGTATAGCCTGTGTCTAGCCTGTGTCTAGCCTGTGTCCAGCCAGTGTCTACCCTGTGTCTAGCCTGTGTCTAGCCTGTGTCTAGCCTGTGTCTAGCCTGTATCTAGCCTGTGTCTAGCCTGTGTCTAGCCTGTGTCTAGCCTGTGTCTAGCCAGTGCCTAGCCTGTGCCTAGCCTCTGCCTAGCCTGTACCTAGCCTGTGCATAGCCAGAGTCTAGCCTGTGCCTAGCCAGTGTATAGCCTCTGTCTAGCCTGTGTCTAGCCTGTGTCTAGCCTGTGTCTAGCCTGTGCCTTGCCTGAGACTGGCATGTGGATAGCGTGTGCCTAGCTAGTGTCTAGCCAGTGCCTAGCCTGTGCCGAGCCAGTGCCTAGCCTGTGCCTAGCCAGTGTCTAGCCTTTGTCTACCCAGTGCCTAGCCTGTGCCTAGCCAGTGTCTAGCCTGTGTCTAGCCTGTGTCTAGCCTGTGTCTAGCCTGTGTCTAGCCTGTGTCTAGCCTGTGTCTAGCCTGTGTCTAGCCTGTGTCTAGCCTGTGTCTAGCCTGTTTCTAGCCTGTGTCTAGCCTGTGTCTAGCCTGTGTCTAGCCTGTGTCTAGCCTGTGTCTAGCCTGTGTCTAGCCTGTGTCTAGCCTGTGTCTAGCCTGTGTCTAGCCTGTGTCTAGCCTGTGTCTAGCCTGTGTCTAGCCTGTGTCTAGCCTGTGTCTAGCCTGTGTGTAGCCTGTGTCTAGCCTGTGTCTAGCCTGTGTCTAGCCTGTGTCTAGCCTGTGTCTAGCCTGTGTCTAGCCCGTGTCTCCTGTGTCTAGCCTGTGTCTAGCCTGTGTCTAGCCTGTGTCTAGTCTGTGCCAAGCCAGTGTCTAGCCTGTACCTAGCCAGTTTCTAGCCTGTGTGTAGCCTGTGCTTAGCCAGTGTCTAGTCTGTGCCAAGCCAGTGTCTAGCCTGTGCCTAGCCAGTGTCTAGCCTGTGTCAAGCCTGTGCCTTGCCTGAGACTGGCATGTGCATAGCTGTGCCTAGCCAGTGTCTAGCCTGTGTCAAGCCTGTGCCTTGCCTGAGACTGGCATGTGCATAGCGTGTTCCGAGCCAGTGTCTAGCCAGTGCCTAGCCTGTGCCTAGCCAGTGTCTAGCCTTTGTCTAGCCATTGGCTAGGCTGTGCCCAGCCAGTGTCTAGCCTGAGTCTAGCCTGTGCCCAGCCAGTGTCTAGCCTCTGCCTAGCCTATGCCTAGCCTGTGCCTAGCCTGTGCCTAGCCTGTGTCTAGCCTGTGTCTAGCCTGTGTCTAGCCTGTGCCTAGCCAGTGCCTAGCCTATACCTAGCCAGTGCCTAGCCTGTGCCTAGCCAGTGTCTAGCCTTTGTCTACCCAGTGCCTAGCCTGTGCCTAGCCAGTGTCTAGCCTTTGTCTAGCCTGTGTCTAGCCTGTGTCTAGCCTGTGTCTAGCATGTGTCTAGCCTGTGTCTAGCCTGTGTCTAGCCTGTGTCTAGCCTGTGTCTAGCCTGTGTCTAGCCTGTGTCTAGCCTGTGCCTAGCCTGTGTCTAGCCTGTGTCTAGCCTGTGTCTAGCCTGTGCCTAGCCTGTGTCTAGCCTGTGTCTAGCCCCTTTCTAGCCTGTGTCTAGCCTGTGTCTAGCCTGTGTCTAGCCTGTGTCTAGCCTCTGTCTAGCCTGTGTCTAACCTGTGTCTAGCCTGTGTCTAGCCTGTGTCTAGCCTGTGTCTTGCCTGTGCCTAGCCAGTGTCTAGCCTTTGTCTACCCAGTGCCTAGCCTGTGCCTAGCCAGTGTCTAGCCTTTGTCTAGCCTGTGTCTAGCCTGTGTCTAGCCTGTGTCTAGCCTGTGTCTAGCCTGTGTCTAGCCTGTGTCTAGCCTGTGTCTAGCCTGTGTCTACCCTGTGTCTACCCTGTGTGTAGCCTGTGTCTAGCCTGTGTCTAGCCTGTGTCTAGCCTGTGTCTAGCCTGTGTCTAGCCTGTGTCTAGCCTGTGTCCAGCCAGTGTCTACCCTGTGTCTAGCCTGTGTCTAGCCTGTGTCTAGCCTGTGTCTAGCCTGTATCTAGCCTGTGTCTTGCCTGTGTCTACCCTGTGTCTACCCTGTGTGTAGCCTGTGTCTAGCCTGTGTCTAGCCTGTGTCTAGCCTGTGTCTAGCCTGTGTCTAGCCTGTGTCTAGCCTGTGTCTAGCCTGTGTCTAGCCTGTGTCTAGCCTGTGTCTAGCCTGTGTCTAGCCTGTGTCTAGCCTGTGTCTAGCCTGTGTCTAGCCTGTGTCTAGCCTGTGTCTAGCCTGTGCTGCCTGGCCTATGCCTAGCCTGTGCCTAGCCTGTGCCTAGCCTGTGTCTAGCCTGTCTAGCCTGTGTCCTGGCCTGTGTCTAGCCTGTGTCTAGCCTGTGTCTAGCCTGTGTCTAGCCTGTGTCTTGCCTGTGTCTAGCCTGTGCCTTGCCTGTTATCTAGCCTGTGTCTAGCCTGTGTCTAGCCTGTGCCTAGCCTGTATCTAGCCTGTGTCTAGCCTGTGTCTAGCCTGTGTCTAGCATGTGTCTAGCCTGTGTCTAGCCTGTGTCTAGCCTGTGTCTAGCCTGTGTCTAGCCTGTGTCTAGCCTGTGTCTAGCCTGTGTCTAGCCTGTGTCTAGCCTGTGTCTAGCCTGTGTCTAGCCTGTGTCCAGCCAGTGTCTACCCTGTGTCTAGCCTGTGTCTAGCCTGTGTCTAGCCTGTGTCTAGCCTGTATCTAGCCTGTGTCTTGCTTGTGTCTACCCTGTGTCTACCCTGTGTGTAGCCTGTGTCTAGCCTGTGTCTAGCCTGTGTCTAGCCTGTGTCTAGCCTGTGTCTAGCCCGTGTCTCCTGTGTCTAGCCTGTGTCTAGCCTGTGTCTAGCCTGTGTCTAGCCTGTGTCTAGCCTGTGTCTAGCCTGTGTCTAGCCTGTGTCTAGCCTGTGTCTAGCCTGTGTCTAGCCTGTGTCTAGCCTGTGCCTAGCCTGTGTCTAGCCTGTGTCTAGCCTGTGTCTAGCCTGTGCCTAGCCTGTGTCTAGCCTGTGTCTAGCCCGTTTCTAGCCTGTGTCTAGCCTGTGTCTAGCCTGTGTCTAGCCTGTGTCTAGCCTCTGTCTAGCCTGTGTCTAACCTGTGTCTAGCCTGTGTCTAGCCTGTGTCTAGCCTTTGTCTACCCAGTGCCTAGCCTGTGCCTAGCCAGTGTCTAGCCTGTGCCCAGCCAGTGCCCAGCCAGTGTCTAGCCTCTGCCTAGCCTATGCCTAGCCTGTGCCTAGCCTGTGTCTAGCCTGTGTCTAGCCTGTGTCTAGCCTGTGTCTAGCCTGTGTCTAGCCTGTGTCTAGCCTGTGTCTAGCCTGTGCCTAGCCTGTGTCTAGCCTGTGTCCAGCCAGTGTCTAGCCTGTGCCTAGCCAGTTTCTAGCCGGTACGTAGCCAGTTTCAAGCCAGTGTCTAGCCTGTGCCTAGCCAGTGTCTAGCCTGTGTATAGCCTGTGCCTTGCCTGAGACTGGCATGTGCATAGCCTGTGCCTAGCCAGTGTCTAGCCTGTGTCAAGCCTGTGCCTTGCCTGAGACTGGCATGTGCATAGCGTGTTCCGAGCCAGTGTCTACCCAGTGCCTAGCCTGTGCCTAGCCAGTGTCTAGCCTTTGTCTAGCCATTGTCTAGCCTGTGCCCAGCCAGTGTCTAGCCTGAGTCTAGCCTGTGCCCAGCCAGTGTCTAGCCTGAGTCTAGCCTGTGCCTAGCCTATGCCTAGCCTATGCCTAGCCTGTGCCTAGCCTGTGCCTAGCCTGTGTCTAGCCTGTGTCTAGCCTGTGTCTAGCCTATGTCTAGCCTGTGTCTTGCCTGTGTCTAGCCTGTGCCTTGCCTGTATCTAGCCTGTGTCTAGCCTGTGTCTAGCCTGTGCCTAGCCTGTATCTAGCCTGTGTCTAGCCTGTGTCTAGCCTGTGTCTAGCCTGTGTCTAGCCTGTGTCTAGCCTGTGTCTAGCCTGTGTCTAGCCTGTGTCTAGCCTGTGTCTAGCCTGTGTATAGCCTGTGTCTAGCCTGTGTCTAGCCTGTGTCCAGCCAGTGTCTACCCTGTGTCTAGCCTGTGTCTAGCCTGTGTCTAGCCTGTGTCTAGCCTGTATCTAGCCTGTGTCTAGCCTGTGTCTAGCCTGTGTCTAGCCTGTGTCTAGCCAGTGCCTAGCCTGTGCCTAGCCTCTGCCTAGCCTGTACCTAGCCTGTGCATAGCCAGAGTCTAGCCTGTGCCTAGCCAGTGTATAGCCTCTGTCTAGCCTGTGTCTAGCCTGTGTCTAGCCTGTGCCTTGCCTGAGACTGGCATGTGGATAGCGTGTGCCTAGCTAGTGTCTAGCCAGTGCCTAGCCTGTGCCTAGCCAGTGCCTAGCCTATACCTAGCCAGTGCCTAGCCTGTGCCTAGCCAGTGTCTAGCCTTTGTCTACCCAGTGCCTAGCCTGTGCCTAGCCAGTGTCTAGCCTTTGTCTAGCCTGTGTCTAGCCTGTGTCTAGCCTGTGTCTAGCCTGTGTCTAGCCTGTGTCTAGCCTGTGTCTAGCCTGTGTCTAGCCTGTGTCTAGCCTGTGTCTAGCCTGTGTCTAGCCTGTGTCTAGCCTGTGTCTAGCCTGTGCCTAGCCTGTGTCTAGCCTGTGTCTAGCCTGTGTCTAGCCTGTGCCTAGCCTGTGTCTAGCCTGTGTCTAGCCCGTTTCTAGCCTGTGTCTAGCCTGTTTCTAGCCTGTGTCTAGCCTGTGTCTAGCCTTTGTCTACCCAGTGCCTAGCCTGTGCCCAGCCAGTGTCTAGCCTGAGTCTAGCCTGTGCCTAGCCTATGCCTAGCCTATGCCTAGCCTGTGCCTAGCCTATACCTAGCCAGTGCCTAGCCTGTGCCTAGCCAGTGTCTAGCCTTTGTCTACCCAGTGCCTAGCCAGTGCCTAGCCTGTGCCTAGCCAGTGTCTAGCCTTTGTCTACCCAGTGCCTAGCCTGTGCCTAGCCTGTGTCTAGCCTGTGTCTAGCCTGTGTCTAGCCTGTGCCTAGCCTGTGTCTAGCCTGTGTCTAGCCCGTTTCTAGCCTGTGTCTAGCCTGTGTCTAGCCTGTGTCTAGCCTGTGTCTAGCCTGTGTCTAGCCTGTGTCTAGCCTGTGTCTAGCCTGTGTCTAGCCTGTGTCTAGCATGTGTCTAGCCTGTGTCTAGCCTGTGTCTAGCCTGTGTCTAGCCTGTGTCTAGCCTGTGTCTAGCCTGTGTCTAGCCTGTGTATAGCCTGTGTCTAGCCTGTGTTTAGCCTGTGTCCAGCCAGTGTCTACCCTGTGTCTAGCCTGTGTCTAGCCTGTGTCTAGCCTGTGTCTAGCCTGTATCTAGCCTGTGTCTTGCCTGTGTCTACCCTGTGTCTACCCTGTGTGTAGCCTGTGTCTAGCCTGTGTCTAGCCTGTGTCTAGCCTGTGTCTAGCCTGTGTCTAGCCTGTGTCTAGCCCGTGTCTCCTGTGTCTAGCCTGTGTCTAGCCTGTGTCTAGCCTGTGTCTAGCCTGTGTCTAGCCTGTGTCTAGCCTGTGTCTAGCCTGTGTCTAGCCTGTGTCTAGCCTGTGTCTAGCCTGTGTCTAGCCTGTGCCTAGCCTGTGTCTAGCCTGTGTCTAGCCTGTGTCTAGCCTGTGCCTAGCCTGTGTCTAGCCTGTGTCTAGCCCGTTTCTAGCCTGTGTCTAGCCTGTGTCTAGCCTGTGTCTAGCCTGTGTCTAGCCTCTGTCTAGCCTGTGTCTAACCTGTGTCTAGCCTGTGTCTAGCCTGTGTCTAGCCTTTGTCTACCCAGTGCCTAGCCTGTGCCTAGCCAGTGTCTAGCCTGTGCCCAGCCAGTGTCTAGCCTCTGCCTAGCCTATGCCTAGCCTGTGCCTAGCCTGTGTCTAGCCTGTGTCTAGCCTGTGCCTAGCCTGTGTCTAGCCTGTGTCTAGCCTGTGTCTAGCCTGTGTCTAGCCTGTGTCTAGCCTGTGTCTAGCCCGTTTCTAGCCTGTGTCTAGCCTGTGTCTAGCCTGTGTCTAGCCTGTGTCTAGCCTTTGTCTACCCAGTGCCTAGCCTGTGCCCAGCCAGTGTCTAGCCTGAGTCTAGCCTGTGCCTAGCCTATGCCTAGCCTATGCCTAGCCTGTGCCTAGCCTATACCTAGCCAGTGCCTAGCCTGTGCCTAGCCAGTGTCTAGCCTTTGTCTACCCAGTGCCTAGCCAGTGCCTAGCCTGTGCCTAGCCAGTGTCTAGCCTTTGTCTGCCCAGTGCCTAGCCTGTGCCTAGCCTGTGTCTAGCCTGTGTCTAGCCTGTGTCTAGCCTGTGTCTAGCCTGTGTCTAGCCTGTGTCTAGCCTGTGTCTAGCCCGTTTCTAGCCTGTGTCTAGCCTGTGTCTAGCCTGTGTCTAGCCTGTGTCTAGCCTGTGTCTAGCCTGTGTCTAGCCTGTGTCTAGCCTGTGTCTAGCCTGTGTCTAGCATGTGTCTAGCCTGTGTCTAGCCTGTGTCTAGCCTGTGTCTAGCCTGTGTCTAGCCTGTGTCTAGCCTGTGTCTAGCCTGTGTCTATAGCCTGTGTCTAGCCTGTGTCTAGCCTGTGTCCAGCCAGTGTCTACCCTGTGTCTAGCCTGTGTCTAGCCTGTGTCTAGCCTGTGTCTAGCCTGTATCTAGCCTGTGTCTAGCCTGTATCTAGCCTGTGTCTTGCCTGTGTCTACCCTGTGTCTCCCTGTGTCTAGCCTGTGTAGCCTGTGTCTAGCCTGTGTCTAGCCTGTGTCTAGCCTGTGTCTAGCCTGTGTCTAGCCTGTGTCTAGCCCGTGTCTACCTGTGTCTAGCCTGTGTCTAGCCTGTGTCTAGCCTGTGTCTAGCCTGTGTCTAGCCTGTGTCTAGCCTGTGTCTAGCCTGTGTCTAGCCTGTGTCTAGCCTGTGTCTAGCCTGTGTCTAGCCTGTGCCTAGCCTGTGTCTAGCCTGTGTCTAGCCTGTGTCTAGCCTGTGTCTAGCCCGTTTCTAGCCTGTGTCTAGCCTGTGTCTAGCCTGTGTCTAGCCTGTGTCTAGCCTCTGTCTAGCCTGTGTCTAACCTGTGTCTAGCCTGTGTCTAGCCTGTGTCTAGCCTTTGTCTACCCAGTGCCTAGCCTGTGCCTAGCCAGTGTCTAGCCTGTGCCCAGCCAGTGTCTAGCCTCTGCCTAGCCTATGCCTAGCCTGTGCCTAGCCTGTGTCTAGCCTGTGTCTAGCCTGTGTCTAGCCTGTGTCTAGCCTGTGTCTAGCCTGTGTCTAGCCTGTGCCTAGCCTGTGTCTAGCCTGTGTCCAGCCAGTGTCTAGCCTGTGCCTAGCCAGTTTCTAGCCGGTACGTAGCCAGTTTCAAGCCAGTGTCTAGCCTGTGCCTAGCCAGTGTCTAGCCTGTGTATAGCCTGTGCCTTGCCTGAGACTGGCATGTGCATAGCCTGTGCCTAGCCAGTGTCTAGCCTGTGTCAAGCCTGTGCCTTGCCTGAGACTGGCATGTGCATAGCGTGTTCCGAGCCAGTGTCTACCCAGTGCCTAGCCTGTGCCTAGCCAGTGTCTAGCCTTTGTCTAGCCATTGTCTAGCCTGTGCCCAGCCAGTGTCTAGCCTGAGTCTAGCCTGTGCCCAGCCAGTGTCTAGCCTGAGTCTAGCCTGTGCCTAGCCTATGCCTAGCCCATGCCTAGCCTGTGCCTAGCCTGTGCCTAGCCTGTGTCTAGCCTGTGTCTAGCCTGTGTCTAGCCTGTGTCTAGCCTGTGTCTTGCCTGTGTCTAGCCTGTGCCTTGCCTGTATCTAGCCTGTGTCTAGCCTGTGTCTAGCCTGTGCCTAGCCTGTATCTAGCCTGTGTCTAGCCTGTGTCTAGCCTGTGTCTAGCATGTGTCTAGCCTGTGTCTAGCCTGTGTCTAGCCTGTGTCTAGCCTGTGTCTAGCCTGTGTCTAGCCTGTGTCTAGCCTGTGTATAGCCTGTGTCTAGCCTGTGTCTAGCCTGTGTCCAGCCAGTGTCTACCCTGTGTCTAGCCTGTGTCTAGCCTGTGTCTAGCCTGTATCTAGCCTGTGTCTAGCCTGTGTCTAGCCTGTGTCTAGCCTGTGTCTAGCCAGTGCCTAGCCTGTGCCTAGCCTCTGCCTAGCCTGTACCTAGCCTGTGCATAGCCAGAGTCTAGCCTGTGCCTAGCCAGTGTATAGCCTCTGTCTAGCCTGTGTCTAGCCTGTGTCTAGCCTGTGTCTAGCCTGTGCCTTGCCTGAGACTGGCATGTGGATAGCGTGTGCCTAGCTAGTGTCTAGCCAGTGCCTAGCCTGTGCCTAGCCAGTGCCTAGCCTGTGCCTAGCCAGTGCCTAGCCTATACCTAGCCAGTGCCTAGCCTGTGCCTAGCCAGTGCCTAGCCTGTGCCTAGCCAGTGTCTAGCCTTTGTCTACCCAGTGCCTAGCCTGTGCCTAGCCAGTGTCTAGCCTTTGTCTAGCCTGTGTCTAGCCTGTGTCTAGCCTGTGTCTAGCCTGTGTCTAGCCTGTGTCTAGCCTGTGTCTAGCCTGTGTCTAGCCTGTGTCTAGCCTGTGTCTAGCCTGTGTCTAGCCTGTGTCTAGCCTGTGTCTAGCCTGTGTCTAGCCTGTGCCTAGCCTGTGTCTAGCCTGTGTCTAGCCTGTGTCTAGCCTGTGCCTAGCCTGTGTCTAGCCTGTGTCTAGCCCGTTTCTAGCCTGTGTCTAGCCTGTTTCTAGCCTGTGTCTAGCCTGTGTCTAGCCTGTGTCCAGCCAGTGTCTAGCCTGTGCCTAGCCAGTTTCTAGCCGGTACGTAGCCAGTTTCAAGCCAGTGTCTAGCCTGTGCCTAGCCAGTGTCTAGCCTGTGTATAGCCTGTGCCTTGCCTGAGACTGGCATGTGCATAGCCTGTGCCTAGCCAGTGTCTAGCCTGTGTCAAGCCTGTGCCTTGCCTGAGACTGGCATGTGCATAGCGTGTTCCGAGCCAGTGTCTACCCAGTGCCTAGCCTGTGCCTAGCCAGTGTCTAGCCTTTGTCTAGCCATTGTCTAGCCTGTGCCCAGCCAGTGTCTAGCCTGAGTCTAGCCTGTGCCCAGCCAGTGTCTAGCCTGAGTCTAGCCTGTGCCTAGCCTATGCCTAGCCTATGCCTAGCCTGTGCCTAGCCTGTGCCTAGCCTGTGTCTAGCCTGTGTCTAGCCTGTGTCTAGCCTGTGTCTAGCCTGTGTCTTGCCTGTGTCTAGCCTGTGCCTTGCCTGTATCTAGCCTGTGTCTAGCCTGTGTCTAGCCTGTGCCTAGCCTGTATCTAGCCTGTGTCTAGCCTGTGTCTAGCCTGTGTCTAGCATGTGTCTAGCCTGTGTCTAGCCTGTGTCTAGCCTGTGTCTAGCCTGTGTCTAGCCTGTGTCTAGCCTGTGTCTAGCCTGTGTATAGCCTGTGTCTAGCCTGTGTCTAGCCTGTGTCCAGCCAGTGTCTACCCTGTGTCTAGCCTGTGTCTAGCCTGTGTCTAGCCTGTGTCTAGCCTGTATCTAGCCTGTGTCTAGCCTGTGTCTAGCCTGTGTCTAGCCTGTGTCTAGCCTGTGTCTAGCCAGTGCCTAGCCTGTGCCTAGCCTCTGCCTAGCCTGTACCTAGCCTGTGCATAGCCAGAGTCTAGCCTGTGCCTAGCCAGTGTATAGCCTCTGTCTAGCCTGTGTCTAGCCTGTGTCTAGCCTGTGTCTAGCCTGTGCCTTGCCTGAGACTGGCATGTGGATAGCGTGTGCCTAGCTAGTGTCTAGCCAGTGCCTAGCCTGTGCCTAGCCAGTGCCTAGCCTGTGCCTAGCCAGTGTCTAGCCTTTGTCTGCCCAGTGCCTAGCCTGTGCCTAGCCAGTGTCTAGCCTTTGTCTAGCCTGTGTCTAGCCTGTGTCTAGCCTGTGTCTAGCCTGTGTCTAGCCTGTGTCTAGCCTGTGTCTAGCCTGTGTCTAGCCTGTGTCTAGCCTGTGTCTAGCCTGTGTCTAGCCTGTGTCTAGCCTGTGTCTAGCCTGTGTCTAGCCTGTGTCTAGCCTCTGTCTAGCCTCTGTCTAGCCTGTGTCTAACCTGTGTCTAGCCTGTGTCTAGCCTGTGTCTAGCCTGTGTCTTGCCTGTGTCTACCCTGTGTCTACCCTGTGTGTAGCCTGTGTCTAGCCTGTGTCTAGCCTGTGTCTAGCCTGTGTCTAGCCTGTGTCTAGCCCGTGTCTCCTGTGTCTAGCCTGTGTCTAGCCTGTGTCTAGCCTGTGTCTAGTCTGTGCCAAGCCAGTGTCTAGCCTGTACCTAGCCAGTTTCTAGCCTGTGTGTAGCCTGTGTGTAGCCTGTGCTTAGCCAGTGTCTAGTCTGTGCCAAGCCAGTGTCTAGCCTGTGCCTAGCCAGTGTCTAGCCTGTGTCAAGCCTGTGCCTTGCCTGAGACTGGCATGTGCATAGCTGTGCCTAGCCAGTGTCTAGCCTGTGTCAAGCCTGTGCCTTGCCTGAGACTGGCATGTGCATAGCGTGTTCCGAGCCAGTGTCTAGCCAGTGCCTAGCCTGTGCCTAGCCAGTGTCTAGCCTTTGTCTAGCCATTGGCTAGGCTGTGCCCAGCCAGTGTCTAGCCTGAGTCTAGCCTGTGCCCAGCCAGTGTCTAGCCTCTGCCTAGCCTATGCCTAGCCTGTGCCTAGCCTGTGCCTAGCCTGTGTCTAGCCTGTGTCTAGCCTGTGTCTAGCCTGTGCCTAGCCAGTGCCTAGCCTATACCTAGCCAGTGCCTAGCCTGTGCCTAGCCAGTGTCTAGCCTTTGTCTGCCCAGTGCCTAGCCTGTGCCTAGCCAGTGTCTAGCCTTTGTCTAGCCTGTGTCTAGCCTGTGTCTAGCCTGTGTCTAGCCTGAGTCTAGCCTGTGTCTAGCCTGTGTCTAGCCTGTGTCTAGCCTGTGTCTAGCCTGTGTCTAGCCTGTGTCTAGCCTGTGTCTAGCCTGTGTCTAGCCTGTGTCTAGCCTGTGTCTAGCCTGTGTCTAGCCTGTGCCTAGCCTGTGTCTAGCCTGTGTCTAGCCTGTGTCTAGCCTGTGCCTAGCCTGTGTCTAGCCTGTGTCTAGCCCGTTTCTAGCCTGTATCTAGCCTTTGTCTAGCCTGTGTCTAGCCTGTGTCTAGCCTCTGTCTAGCCTGTGTCTAACCTGTGTCTAGCCTGTGTCTAGCCTGTGTCTAGCCTGTGTCTTGCCTGTGTCTACCCTGTGTCTACCCTGTGTGTAGCCTGTGTCTAGCCTGTGTCTAGCCTGTGTCTAGCCTGTGTCTAGCCTTTGTCTAGCCATTGTCTAGCCTGTGCCCAGCCAGTGTCTAGCCTGAGTCTAGCCTGTGCCCAGCCAGTGACTAGCCATTGTCTAGCCTTTGTCTAGCCTGTGCATAGCCAGAGTCTAGCCTGTGCCTAGCCAGTGTATAGCCTCTGTCTAGCCTGTGTCTAGCATGTGTCTAGCCTGTGTCTAGCCTGTGTCTAGCCTGTGTCTAGCCTGTGTCTAGCCTGTGTCTACCCTGTGCCTTGCCTGAGACTGGCATGTGGATAGCGTGTGCCTAGCTAGTGTCTAGCCAGTGCCTAGCCTGTGCCTAGCCTGTGCCTAGCCAGTGTCTAGCCTGTGTATAGCCTGTGCCTTGCCTGAGACTGGCATGTGCATAGCCTGTGCCTAGCCAGTGTCTAACCTGTGTCAAGCCTGTGCCTTGCCTGAGACTGGCATGTGCATAGCGTGTTCCGAGCCTTTGTGTAGCCTGTGTCTAGCCTGTGTCAAGCATGTGCCTAGCCTCTGCTTAACCTGTGTCTGGCCTGTGTCTAGCCAGTGCCTAGCCTGTACCTAGCCAGTGCCTAGCCTATACCTAGCCAGTGTCTAGCCTGTGCCTAGCCAGTGTCTAGCCTGTGCCTAGCCAGTGTCTAGCCTGTGCCTAGCCAGTGTCCAGCCTGTGCCTAGCCAGTGTCTAGCCTGTACCTAGCCAGTTTCTAGCCTGTGTCTAGCCTGTGCTTAGCCAGTGTCTAGTCTGTGCCAAGCCAGTGTCTAGCCTGTGCCTAGCCAGTGTCTAGCCTGTGTATAGCCTGTGCCTTGCCTGAGACTGGCATGTGCATAGCCTGTGCCTAGCCAGTGTCTAACCTGTGTCAAGCCTGTGCCTTGCCTGAGACTGGCATGTGCATAGCGTGTTCCGAGCCTGTGTCTACCCAGTGCCTAGCTTGTGCCTAGCCAGTGTCTAGCCTTTGTCTAGCCATTGTCTAGCCTGTGCCCAGCCAGTGTCTAGCCTGAGTCTAGCCTGTGCCCAGCCAGTGCCCAGCCAGTGTCTAGCCTGAGTCTAGCCTGTGCCTAGCCTGTGTCTAGCCTTTGTCTAGCCTGTGTCTAGCCTGTGTCAAGCATGTGCCTAGCCTCTGCTTAGCCTGTGTCTAGCCTGTGTCTAGCCAGTGTCTAGCCTGTGCCTAGCCTGTGCCTAGCCTGTGCCTGTCCTGTATCTAGCCTGTGTCTAGCCTGTGCCTAGCCTGTGTCTAGCCTGTGCCTGGTCTAGCCTGTGCCTAGCCTGTGTCTAGCATGTGTCTAGCCTGTGTCTAGCCTTTGTCTAGCCTGTGTCTAGCCTGTGTCTAGCCTGTGTCTAGCCTGTGTCTAGCCTGTGTCTAGCCTGTGTCTAGCCTGTGTCCAGCCTGTGTCTACCCTGTGTCTAGCCTGTGTCTAGCCTGTGTCGAGCCTGTGTATAGCCTGTGTCTAGCCTGTATCTAGCCTGTGTCTAGCCTGTGTCTAGCCTGTGTCTAGCCAGTGCCTAGCCTGTGCCTAGCCATTGTCTAGCCTTTGTCTAGCCTGTGCATAGCCAGAGTCTAGCCTGTGCCTAGCCAGTGTATAGCCTCTGTCTAGCCTGTGTCTAGCATGTGTCTAGCCTGTGTCTAGCCTGTGTCTAGCCTGTGTCTAGCCTGTGTCTACCCTGTGCCTTGCCTGAGACTGGCATGTGGATAGCGTGTGCCTAGCTAGTGTCTAGCCAGTGCCTAGCCTGTGCCTAGCCTGTGCCTAGCCAGTGTCTAGCCTTTGTCTACCCAGTTCCTAGCCTGTGCCTAGCCAGTGTCTAGCCTGTGCCTAGCCAGTGTCTAGCCTTTGTCTAGCCATTGTCTAGCCTGTGCCCAGCCAGTGTCTAGCCTGAGTCTAGCCTGTGCCCAGCCAGTGACTAGCCATTGTCTAGCCTTTGTCTAGCCTGTGCATAGCCAGAGTCTAGCCTGTGCCTAGCCAGTGTATAGCCTCTGTCTAGCCTGTGTCTAGCATGTGTCTAGCCTGTGTCTAGCCTGTGTCTAGCCTGTGTCTAGCCTGTGTCTAGCCTGTGTCTAGCCTGTGTCTACCCTGTGCCTTGCCTGAGACTGGCATGTGGATAGCGTGTGCCTAGCTAGTGTCTAGCCAGTGCCTAGCCTGTGCCAAGCCTATGCCTAGCCTGTGCCTAGCCAGTGTCTAGCCTTTGTCTACCCAGTGCCTAGCCTGTGCCTTGCCTGTGTCTAGCCTGTGTCTAGCCTGTGTCTAGCCTGTGACAAGCCTGTGTCTAACCTGTGCCAAGCCAGTGTCTAGCCTGTGCCAAGCCAGTGTCTAGCCTGTGTATAGCCTGCGCCTTGCCTGTGACTGGCATGTGCATAGCCTGTGCCTAGCCAGTGTCTAGCCTGTGTATAGCCTGTGCCTTGCCTGTGACTGGCATGTGCATAGCCTGTGCCTAGCCAGTGTCTAGCCTGTGTCAAGCCTGTGCCTTGCCTGAGACTGGCATGTGCATAGCGTGTTCCAAGCCAGTGTCTAGCCAGTGCCTAGCCTTTGCCTAGCCAGTGTCTAGCCTGTGTATAGCCTGTGCCTTGCCTGTGACTGGCATGTGCATAGCCTGTGCCTAGCCAGTGTCTAGCCTGTGTCAAGCCTGTGCCTTGCCTGAGACTGGCATGTGCATAGCGTGTTCCGAGCCAGTGTCTAGCCTGTGCCTAGCTAGTGTCTAGCCTGTGCCTGGCCAGTGTCTTGCCTGTATCTATTCAGTGTCTAACCTGTGTCTAGCATTTGCCTAGCCAGTGTCTAGCCTGTGACTAGCCAGTGTCTAGCCTGTGCCTAGCCAGTGTCTAGCCTGTGCCTAGATAGTGTCTAGCCAGTGCCTAGCCAGTGTCTAGCCAGTGTCTAGCCACTGCATAGTCAGTGCCTAGCTTGTGCCTAGCCAGTGTCTAGCCTGTGTCTAGCCAGTGTCTAGACTGTGCCTGGCCAGTGTCTAGCCTGTGCCTAGCCTGTGTCTAGCCTATGCCTAGCCTGTGCCTAGCCAGTGTCTAGCCTGTGCCTAGCCAGTGTGTAG
This sequence comes from Zaprionus indianus, assembly GCA_018904595.1. Lineage (NCBI taxonomy): Eukaryota > Metazoa > Arthropoda > Insecta > Diptera > Drosophilidae > Zaprionus > Zaprionus indianus. The sequence continues at coordinate 15,986 of JAEIHA010000879.1, read as the reverse complement.
CCTGTACCTAGCCAGTGTCTAGCATGTGCCTGGCCAGTGTCTAGCCTGTGCCTAGCCTGTGTCTAGCCTATGCCTAGCCTGTGTCTAGCCTCTGTCTAGCCTGTGACCAGCCTGTGTCTTGCCTGGGTCTAGCCAGTGTCTAGCATGTGTCTAGCCTTTGCCTAGCCATTTTCTAGCCTGTGCCTAGCCTGTGTCTAGCCTGTGCCTTGCCTGCGACTGGCATGTGCATAGCCTGGGTCTAGCCTGTGACTAGCCAGTATCTAGCCTGTGCCTAGCCAGTGTCTAGCCTGTGGCTAGCCTGTGTCTAGCCTGTGCCTAGCCTGTGTCTAGCCTTTGCCTAGCCAGAGTCTAGCCTGTGTCTAGCTGTGCCTTGCCTGTGACTGGCATATGCATAGCCTGTATCTAGCCTGTGCTTAGCCAGTGTCTAGCGTGTGCCTAGCCAGTGTCTAGCCTGTGCACAGCCAGTGTCTAGCCTGTGACTAGCCTGTGTCTTGCCTGTGTCTAGCCAGTGTCTAGCTTGTGTCTAGCCTGGGCCTAGCCAGTGTCTAGCCACTGCATAGCCAGTGTCTAGCCTGTGCCTAGCCTGTGTCTTGCCTGTATCTAACCAGTGTCTATCCTGTGTCTAGCATTTGCCTAGCCTTTGCCTAGCCTGTGTCTAGCCTGTGCCTTGCCTGTGACTGGCATGTGCATAGCCTGTGTCTTGCCTGTGTCTAGCCAGTGTCTAGCTTGTGTCTAGCCTGGGCCTAGCCAGTGTCAAGCCACTGCATAGCCAGTGACTAGCCTGTGCCTAGCCAAAGTCTAGCCCCTACCTAGCTAGTGTATAGCCTGTGTCTAGCCCTTGCCTTGCCAGTGCCTAGCCAGTGTCTAGCCAGTGTCTAGCCACTGCATAGCCAGTGTCTAGCCTGTGCCTAGCCTGTGTCTTGCCTGTATCTAACCAGTGTCTATCCTGTGTCTAGCATTTGCCTAGCCTTTGCCTAGCCTGTGTCTAGCCTGTGCCTTGCCTGTGACTGGCATGTGCATAGCCTGTGTCTAGCCTGTGACTATCCAGTGTCTAGCCTGTGCCTAGCCAGTGTCTAGCCTGTGCCTAGCCAGTGTCTAGCCTGTGTCTAGCCAGTGTCTATCCTGTGCCTGGCCAGTGTCTAGCCTGTGCCTAGCCTGTGTCCAGCCTATGCCTAGCCAGTGTGTAGCCTGTGCCTAGCCAGTGTCTAGCCTGTGCCTAACCAGTGTTCCGAGCCAGTGTCTAGCCAGTGCCTAGCCTGTGCCTAGCCAGTGTCTAGCCTTTGTCTAGCCATTGGCTAGGCTGTGCCTAGCCAGTGTGTAGCCTGTGCCTAGCCAGTGTCTAGCCTGTGCCTAGCCAGTGTCTACCCTGTGCCTAGCCAGTGTCTAGCCTGTGCCTAGCCAGTGTCTAGCCTGTGCCTAGCCAGTGTCTAGCCTGTGCCTAGCCAGTGTCTAGCCTGTGCCTGGCCAGTGTCTTGCCTGTATCTATTCATTGTCTAGCATTTGCCTAGCCAGTGTCTAGCGTGTGACTAGCCAGTGTCTAGCCTGTGCCTAGCCAGTGTCTAGCCTGTGCCTAGCAAGTGTCTAGCCTGGGCCTAGCCAGTGTCTAGCTAGTGTCTAGCCACTGCATAGCCAGTGTCTAGCCTGTGCCTAGCCAAAGTCTAGCCCCTACTAAGCTAGTTTATAGCCTGTGTCTAGCCAGTATCTAGCCAGTGTTTAGCCACTGCATAGCCAGCGTCTAGCCTGTGCCTAGCCATTGTTTAGCGTGTGCCTAGCCAGTGTGTAGCCTGTGCCTAGCCAGTGTGTAGCCTGTGCCTAGCCAGTGTCTAGCCTGTGCCTAGCCAGTGTCTAGCCTGTGCCTAGCCAGTGTCTAGCCTGTACCTAGCCAGTTTCTAGCCTGTGTCTAGCCTGTGCTTAGCCAGTGTCTAGTCTGTGCCAAGCCAGTGTCTAGCCTGTGTCTAGCCAGTGTCTAGCCTGTGTCAAGCCTGTGCCTTGCCTGAGACTGGCATGTGCATAGCTGTGCCTAGCCAGTTTCTAGCCTGTGTCAAGCCTGTGCCTTGCCTGAGACTGGCATGTGCATAGCGTGTTCCGAGCCAGTGTCTAGCCAGTGCCTAGCCTGTGCCTAGCCAGTGTCTAGCCTTTGTCTAGCCATTGGCTAGGCTGTGCCTAGCCAGTGTGTAGCCTGTGCCTAGCCAGTGTCTAGCCTGTGCCTAGCCAGTGTCTAGCCTGTGCCTAACCAGTGTCTAGCCTGTGCCTAGCCAGTGTCTAGCCTGTGCCTGGCCAGTGTCTTGCCTGTATCTATTCAGTGTCTAACCTGTGTCTAGCATTTGCCTAGCCAGTGTCTAGCCTGTGACTAGCCAGTGTCTAGCCTGTGCCTAGCCAGTGTCTAGCCTGTGCCTAGATAGTGTCTAGCCAGTGCCTAGCCAGTGTCTAGCCAGTGTCTAGCCACTGCATAGTCAGTGCCTAGCTTGTGCCTAGCCAGTGTCTAGCCTGTGTCTAGCCAGTGTCTAGGACTGTGCCTGGCCAGTGTCTAGCCTGTGCCTAGCCTGTGTCTAGCCTATGCCTAGCCTGTGCCTAGCCAGTGTCTAGCCTGTGCCTAGCCAGTGTGTAGCCTGTACCTAGCCAGTGTCTAGCATGTGCCTGGCCAGTGTCTAGCCTGTGCCTAGCCTGTGTCTAGCCTATGCCTAGCCTGTGTCTAGCCTCTGTCTAGCCTGTGACCAGCCTGTGTCTTGCCTGGGTCTAGCCAGTGTCTAGCATGTGTCTAGCCTTTGCCTAGCCATTTTCTAGCCTGTGCCTAGCCTGTGTCTAGCCTGTGCCTTGCCTGCGACTGGCATGTGCATAGCCTGGGTCTAGCCTGTGACTAGCCAGTATCTAGCCTGTGCCTAGCCAGTGTCTAGCCTGTGGCTAGCCTGTGTCTAGCCTGTGCCTAGCCTGTGTCTAGCCTTTGCCTAGCCAGAGTCTAGCCTGTGTCTAGCTGTGCCTTGCCTGTGACTGGCATATGCATAGCCTGTATCTAGCCTGTGCTTAGCCAGTGTCTAGCGTGTGCCTAGCCAGTGTCTAGCCTGTGCACAGCCAGTGTCTAGCCTGTGACTAGCCTGTGTCTTGCCTGTGTCTAGCCAGTGTCTAGCTTGTGTCTAGCCTGGGCCTAGCCAGTGTCTAGCCAGTGTCTAGCCAGTGTCAAGCCACTGCATAGCCAGTGACTAGCCTGTGCCTAGCCAAAGTCTAGCCCCTACCTAGCTAGTGTATAGCCTGTGTCTAGCCCTTGCCTTGCCAGTGCCTAGCCAGTGTCTAGCCAGTGTCTAGCCACTGCATAGCCAGTGTCTAGCCTGTGCCTAGCCTGTGTCTTGCCTGTATCTAACCAGTGTCTATCCTGTGTCTAGCATTTGCCTAGCCTTTGCCTAGCCTGTGTCTAGCCTGTGCCTTGCCTGTGACTGGCATGTGCATAGCCTGTGTCTAGCCTGTGACTATCCAGTGTCTAGCCTGTGCCTAGCCAGTGTCTAGCCTGTGCCTAGCCAGTGTCTAGCCTGTGTCTAGCCAGTGTCTATCCTGTGCCTGGCCAGTGTCTAGCCTGTGCCTAGCCTGTGTCCAGCCTATGCCTAGCCAGTGTGTAGCCTGTGCCTAGCCAGTGTCTAGCCTGTGCCTAACCAGTGTCTAGCCTGTGCCTAGCCAGTGTCTACCCTGTGCCTAGCCAGTGTCTAGCCTGTGCCTAGCCAGTGTCTAGCCTGTGCCTAGCCAGTGTCTAGCCTGTGCCTAGCCAGTGTCTAGCCTGTGCCTGGCCAGTGTCTTGCCTGTATCTATTCATTGTCTAGCATTTGCCTAGCCAGTGTCTAGCGTGTGACTAGCCAGTGTCTAGCCTGTGCCTAGCCAGTGTCTAGCCTGTGCCTAGCAAGTGTCTAGCCTGGGCCTAGCCAGTGTCTAGCTAGTGTCTAGCCACTGCATAGCCAGTGTCTAGCCTGTGCCTAGCCAAAGTCTAGCCCCTACTAAGCTAGTTTATAGCCTGTGTCTAGCCAGTATCTAGCCAGTGTTTAGCCACTGCATAGCCAGCGTCTAGCCTGTGCCTAGCCATTGTTTAGCGTGTGCCTAGCCAGTGTGTAGCCTGTGCCTAGCCAGTGTGTAGCCTGTGCCTAGCCAGTGTCTAGCCTGTGCCTAGCCAGTGTCTAGCCTGTGCCTAGCCAGTGTCTAGCCTGTGCCTAGCCAGTGTCTATCCTGTGCCTGGCCAGTGTCTAGCCTGTGCCTAGCCTGTGTCTAGCCTATGCCTAGCCTGTGACCAGCCTGTGTCTTGCCTGTGTCTAGCCAGTGTCAAGCATGTGTCTAGCCTTTGCCTAGCCAATTTCTAGCCTGTGCCTAGCCTGTGTCTAGCCTGTGCCTTGCCTGTGACTGGCATGTGCATAGCCTGTGTCTAGCCTGTGACTAGCCAGTATCTAGCCTGTGCCTAGCCAGTGTCTAGCCTGTGGCTAGCCTGTGTCTAGCCTGTGCCTAGCCTGTGTCTAGCCTTTGCCTAGCCAGAGTCTAGCCTGTGTCTAGCTGTGCCTTGCCTGTGACTGGCATATGCATAGCCTGTATCTAGCCTGTGCTTAGCCAGTGTCTAGCGTGTGCCTAGCCAGTGTCTAGCCTGTGCACAGCCAGTGTCTAGCCTGTGACTAGCTTGTGTCTTGCCTGTGTCTAGCCAGTGTCTAGCTTGTGTCTAGCCTGGGCCTAGCCAGTGTCTAGCCAGTGTCTAGCCAGTGTCAAGCCACTGCATAGCCAGTGACTAGCCTGTGCCTAGCCAAAGTCTAGCCCCTTACCTAGCTAGTGTATAGCCTGTTTCTAGCCCTTGCCTAGCCAGTGCCTAGCCAGTGTCTAGCCACTGCATAGCCAGTGTCTAGCCTGTGCCTAGCCTGTGTCTTGCCTGTATCTAACCAGTGTCTATCCTGTGTCTAGCATTTGCCTAGCCTTTGCCTAGCCTGTGTCTAGCCTGTGCCTTGCCTGTGACTGGCATGTGCATAGCCTGTGTCTAGCCTGTGACTATCCAGTGTCTAGCCTGTGCCTAGCCAGTGTCTAGCCTGTGCCTAGCCAGTGTCTAGCCTGTGTCTAGCCAGTGTCTAGACTGTGCCTGGCCAGTGTCTAGCCTGTGCCTAGCCTGTGTCTAGCCTATGCCTAGCCAGTGTGTAGCCTGTGCCTAGCCAGTGTCTAGCCTGTGCCTAACCAGTGTCTAGCCAGTGCCTAGCCAGTGCCTAGCCAGTGCCTAGCCAGTGTCTACCCTGTGCCTAGCCAGTGTCTAGCCTGTGCCTAGCCAGTGTCTAGCCTGTGCCTAGCCAGTGTGTAGCCTGTGCCTAGCCTCTGCCTAGCCAGTGTCTAGCCTGTGCCTAGCCAGTGTCTAGCCTGTGCCTGGCCAGTGTCTTGCCTGTATCTATTCAGTGTCTAGCCTGTTTCTAGCATTTGCCTAGCCAGTGTCTAGCCTGTGACTAGCCAGTGTCTAGCCTGTGCCTAGCCAGTGTCTAGCCTGTGCCTAGCCAGTGTCTAGCCTGTGCCTGGCCAGTGTCTTGCCTGTATCTATTCAGTGTCTAGCATTTGCCTAGCCAGTGTCTAGCCTGTGACTAGCCAGTGTCTAGCCTGTGCCTAGCCAGTGTCTAGCCTGTGCCTAGCAAGTGTCTAGCCTGGGCCTAGGTGTCTAGCTAGTGTCTAGCCACTGCATAGCCAGTGTCTAGCCTGTGCCTAGCCAAACTCTAGCCCCTACTAAGCTTAGTTTATAGCCTGTGTCTAGCCAGTGTCTAGCCACTGCATAGCCAGCGTCTAGCCTGTGCCTAGCCAGTGTTTAGCGTGTGCCTAGCCAGTGTGTAGCCTGTTGCTAGCCAGTGTGTAGCCTGTGCCTAGCCAGTGTGTAGCCTGTGCCTAGCCAGTGTCTAGCCTGTGCCTAGCCAGTGTCTAGCCTGTGCCTAGCCAGTGTCTATCCTGTGCCTGGCCAGTGTCTAGCCTGTGCCTAGCCTGTGTGTAGCCTGTGCCTAGCCTGTGTCTAGCCTATGCCTAGCCTGTGTGTAGCCTCTGTCTAGCCTGTGACCAGCCTGTGTCTTGCCTGTGTCTAGCCAGTGTCTAGCATGTGTCTAGCCTTTGCCTAGCCATTTTCTAGCCTGTGCCTAGCCTGTGTCTAGCCTGTGCCTTGCCTGTGACTGGCATGTGCATAGCCTGTGTCTAGCCTGTGACTAGCCAGTATCTAGCCTGTGCCTAGCCAGTGTCTAGCCTGTGGCTAGCCTGTGTCTAGCCTGTGCCTAGCCTGTGTCTAGCCTTTGCCTAGCCAGAGTCTAGCCTGTGTCTAGCTGTGCCTTGCCTGTGACTGGCATATGCATAGCCTGTATCTAGCCTGTGCTTAGCCAGTGTCTAGCGTGTGCCTAGCCAGTGTCTAGCCTGTGCACAGCCAGTGTCTAGCCTGTGTCTAGCCAGTGTCTAGCCAGTGTCTAGCCAGTGTCAAGCCACTGCATAGCCAGTGACTAGGCTGTGCCTAGCCAAAGTCTAGCTCCTACCTAGCTAGTGTATAGCCTGTGTCTAGCCCTTGCCTAGCCAGTGCCTAGCCAGTGTCTAGCCAGTGTCTAGCCACTGCATAGCCAGTGTCTAGCCTGTGCCTAGCCTGTGTCTTGCCTGTATCTAACCAGTGTCTATCCTGTGTCTAGCATTTGCCTAGCCTTTGCCTAGCCTGTGTCTAGCCTGTGCCTTGCCTGTGACTGGCATGTGCATAGCCTGTGTCTAGCCTGTGACTATCCAGTGTCTGGCCTGTGCCTAGCCAGTGTCGAGCCTGTGCCTAGCCAGTGTCTAGCCTGTGTCTAGCCACTGTCTAGACTGTGCCTGGCCAGTGTCTAGCCTGTGCCTAGCCTGTGTCTAGCCTATGCCTAGCCAGTGTGTAGCCTGTGCCTAGCCAGTGTCTAGCCTGTGCCTAACCAGTGTCTAGCCTGTGCCTAGCCAGTATCTACCCTGTGCCTAGCCAGTGTCTAGCCTGTGCCTAGCCAGTGTCTAGCCTGTGCCTGGCCAGTGTCTTGCCTGTATCTATTCAGTGTCTAGCATTTGCCTAGCCAGTGTCTAGCGTGTGACTAGCCAGTGTCTAGCCTGTGCCTAGCCAGTGCCTAGCCTGTGTCTAGCCTATGCCTAGCCAGTGTGTAGCCTGTGCCTAGCCAGTGTCTAGCCTGTGCCTAACCAGTGTCTAGCGTGTGCCTAGCCAGTGTCTACCCTGTGCCTATCTAGTGTCTAGCCTGTGCCTAGCCAGTGTCTAGCCTGTGCCTAGCCAGTGTCTAGCCTGTGCCTGGCCAGTGTCTTGCCTGTATCTATTCAGTGTCTAGCATTTGCCTAGCCAGTGTCTAGCGTGAGACTAGCCAGTGTATAGCCTGTGCCTAGCCAGTGTCTAGCCTGTGCCTAGCAAGTGTCTAGCCTGGGCCTAGCCAGTGTCTAGCTAGTGTCTAGCCACTGCATAGCCAGTGTCTAGCCTGTGCCTAGCCAAAGTCTAGCCCCTACTAAGCTAGTTTATAGCCTGTGTCTAGCCAGTGTCTAGCCACTGCATAGCCAGCGTCTAGCCTGTGCCTAGCCAGTGTTTAGCGTGTGCCTAGCCAGTGTGTAGCCTGTGCCTAGCCAGTGTGTAGCCTGTGCCTAGCCAGTGTCTAGCCTGTGCCTAGCCAGTGTCTAGCCTGTGCCTAGCCAGTGTCTAGCCTGTGCTTAGCCAGTGTCTATCCTGTGCCTGGCCAGTGTCTAGCCTGTGCCTAGCCTGTGTCTAGCCTATGCCTAGCCTGTGTCTTGCCTCTATCTAGCCTGTGACCAGCCTGTGTCTTGCCTGTGTCTAGCCAGTGTCTAGCATGTGTCTAGCCTTTGCCTAGCCATTTTCTAGCCTGTGCCTAGCCTGTGTCTAGCCTGTGCCTTGCTCAGACTGGCATGTGCATAGCCTGTGTCTAGCCTGTGACTAGCCAGTATCTAGCCTGTGCCTAGCCAGTGTCTAGCCTGTGGCTAGCCTGTGTCTAGCCTGTGCCTAGCCTGTGTCTAGCCTTTGCCTAGCCAGAGTCTAGCCTGTGTCTAGCTGTGCCTTGCCTGGACTGGCATATGCATAGCCTGTATCTAACCAGTGTCTATCCTGTGTCTAGCATTTGCCTAGCCTTTGCCTAGCCTGTGTCTAGCCTGTGCCTTGCCCTGACTGGCATGTGCATAGCCTGTGTCTAGCCTGTGACTATCCAGTGTCTAGCCTGTGCCTAGCCAGTGTCGAGCCTGTGCCTAGCCAGTGTCTAGCCTGTGTCTAGCCACTGTCTAGACTGTGCCTGGCCAGTGTCTAGCCTGTGCCTAGCCTGTGTCTAGCCTATGCCTAGCCAGTGTGTAGCCTGTGCCTAGCCAGTGTCTAGCCTGTGCCTAACCAGTGTCTAGCCTGTGCCTAGCCAGTGTCTACCCTGTGCCTAGCCAGTGTCTAGCCTGTGCCTAGCCAGTGTCTAGCCTGTGCCTGGCCAGTGTCTTGCCTGTATCTATTCAGTGTCTACCATTTGCCTAGCCAGTGTCTAGCGTGTGACTAGCCAGTGTCTAGCCTGTGCCTAGCCAGTGCCTAGCCTGTGTCTAGCCTATGCCTAGCCAGTGTGTAGCCTGTGCCTAGCCAGTGTCTAGCCTGTGCCTCAACCAGTGTCTAGCGTGTGCCTAGCCAGTGTCTAGCCTGTGCCTAGCCAGTGTCTAGCCTGTGCCTGGCCAGTGTCTTGCCTGTATCTATTCAGTGTCTAGCATTTGCCTAGCCAGTGTCTAGCGTGTGACTAGCCAGTGTCTAGCCTGTGCCTAGCCAGTGTCTAGCCTGTGCCTAGCAAGTGTCTTAGCCTGGGCCTAGCCAGTGTCTAGCTAGTGTCTAGCCACTGCATAGCCAGTGTCTAGCCTGTGCCTAGCCAAAGTCTAGCCCCCCCTAAGCTAGTTTATAGCCTGTGTCTAGCCAGTGTCTAGCCACTGCATAGCCAGCGTCTAGCCTGTGCCTAGCCAGTGTTTAGCGTGTGCCTAGCCAGTGTGTAGCCTGTGCCTAGCCAGTGTGTAGCCTGTGCCTAGCCAGTGTCTAGCCTGTGCCTAGCCAGTGTCTAGCCTGTGCCTAGCCAGTGTCTAGCCTGTGCCTAGCCAGTGTCTATCCTGTGCCTGGCCAGTGTCTAGCCTGTGCCTTGCCTGTGTCTAGCCTATGCCTAGCCTGTGTCTTGCCTCTATCTAGCCTGTGACCAGCCTGTGTCTTGCCTGTGTCTAGCCAGTGTCTAGCATGTGTCTAGCCTTTGCCTAGCCATTTTCTAGCCTGTGCCTAGCCTGTGTCTAGCCTGTGCCTTGCCTGTGACTGGCATGTGCATAGCCTGTGTCTAGCCTGTGACTAGCCAGTGTCTAGCCTGTGCCTAGCCAGTGTCTAGCCTGTGGCTAGCCTGTGTCTAGCCTTTGCCTAACCAGTGTCTAGCCTGTGTCTAGCTGTGCCTTGCCTGTGACTGGCATGTGCATAGCCTTAATCTAGCCTGTGCTTAGCCAGTGTCTAGCGTGTGCCTAGCAAGTATCTAGCTTGTGCCTAGCCAGTGTCTAGCCTGTGCACAGCCAGTGTCTAGCCTGTGACTAGCCTGTGTCTTGCCTGTGTCTGGGCCTAGCCAGTGTCTAGCCAGTGTCTAGCCTGTGCACAGCCAGTGTCTAGCCAGTGACTAGCCTGTGCCTAGCCAAAGTCTAGCCCCTACCTAGCTAGTGTATAGCCTGTGTCTAGCCCTTGCCTAGCCAGTGCCTAGCCGGTGTCTAGCCAGTGTCTAGCCACTGCATAGCCAGCGTCTAGCCTGTACCTAGCCAGTGTCTAGCCTGTGCCTAGCCTGTGTCTTGCCTGTATCTAACCAGTGTCTATCCTGTGTCTAGCATTTGCCTAGCCTTTGCCTAGCCTGTGTCTAGCCTGTGCCTTGCCTGTGACTGGCATGTGCATAGCCTGTGTCTAGCCTGTGACTATCCAGTGTCTAGCCTGTGCCTAGCCAGTGTCTAGCCTGTGTCTAGCCTGTGTCTAGCCTGTGCCTGGCCAGTGTCCAGCCTGTGCCTAGCCTGTAGTCTAGCCTATGCCTAGCCAGTGTCTAGCCTGTGCCTAGCCAGTGTCTAGCCTGTGCCTAGCCAGTGTCCAGCCTGTGCACACAGTGTCTAGCCTGTGCCTAGCCAGTGTCTAGCCTGTGCCTAGCCAGTGTCTACCTGCTGTCTAGCCAGTGTCTAGCCTATGCCTAGCCAGTGTCTAGCCTGTGCCTAGCCAGTGTCTAGCCTTTGCCTGGCCAGTGTCTTGCCTGTACTCTAGTCAGTGTCTAGCATTTGTCTAGCCAGTGTCTAGCCTGTGCCTAGCCAGTGTCTAGCCTGTGACCTAGCCAGTGTCTAGCCTGTGCCTAGCCAGTGTCTAGCCTGTGCCTAGCTAGTGTCTAGCCTGTGCCTAGCCAGTGTCTAGCTAGTGTCTAGCCACTGCATAGCCAGTGTCTAGCCTGTGCCTAGCCAAAGTCTAGCCCCTACTAAGCTACTTTAAAGCCTGTGTCTAGCCAGTGTCTAGCCACTGCATAGCCAGCGTCTAGCCTGTGCCTAGCCAGTGTTTAGCCTGTGCCTAGCCAGTGTGTAGCCTGTGCCTAGCCAGTGTCTAGCCTCTGCCTAGCCAGTGTCTAGCCTGTGCCTAGCCAGTGTCTAGCCTGTGCCTAGCCAGTGTCTAGCCTGTGCCTAGCCAGTGTCTATCCTGTGCCTGGCCAGTGTCTAGCCTGTGCCTAGCCTGTGTCTAGCCTATGCCAAGCCTGTGTCTAGCCTCTGTCTAGCCTGTGACCAGCCTGTGTCTTGCCTGTGTCTAGCCAGTGTCTAGCATGTGTCTAGCCTTTGCCTAGCCATTTTCTAGCCTGTGCCTAGCCTGTGTCTAGCCTGTGCCTTGCCCAGACTGGCATGTGCATAGCCTGTGTCTAGCCTGTGACTAGCCAGTATCTAGCCTGTGCCTAGCCAGTGTCTAGCCTGTGGCTAGCCTGTGTCTAGCCTGTGTCTAGCCTATGCCTATGTTTAGCCTTGCCTAGCCAGTGTCTAGCCTGTGTCTAGCTGTGCCTTGCCTGTGACTGGCATGTGCATAGCCCGTATCTAGCCTGTGCTTAACCAGTGTCTAGCGTGTGCCTAGCAAGTGTCTAGCCTGTGCCTAGCCAGTGTCTAGCCTGTGCACAGCCAGTGTCTAGCCTGTGACTAGCCTGTGTCTTGCCTGTGTCTAGCATGTGTCTAGCCTGGGCCTTGCCAGTGTCTAGCCAGTGTCTAGCCAGTGTCAAGCCACTGCATAGCCAGTGACTAGCCTGTGCCTAGCCAAAGTCTAGCCCCCTACCTAGCTAGTGTATAGCCTGTGTCTAGCCCTTGCCTAGCCAGTGCCTAGCCAGTGTCTAGCCAGTGTCTAGCCACTGCATAGCCAGCGTCTAGCCTGTACCTAGCCAGTGTCTAGCCTGTGCCTAGCCAGTGTGTAGCCTGTGCCTAGCCAGTGTGTAGCCTGTGCCTAGCCAGTGTCTAGCCTGTGCCTAGCCAGTGTCTAGCCTGTGCCTAGCCAGTGTCTAGCCTGTGCCTGGCCGGTGTCTAGCCTGTGCCTAGCCTGTGTCTAGCCTATGCCTAGCCTCTGTCTAGCCTGTGACTAGCCTGTGTCTTGCCTGTATCTAACCAGTGTCTATCCTGTGTCTAGCATTTGCCTAGCCTTTGCCTAGCCTGTGACTAGCCTGTGCCTAGCCAAAGGCTAGCCCCTACCTAGCTAGTGTATAGCCTGTGTCTAGCCCTTGCCTAGCCATCGCCTAGCCAGTGTCTAGCCAATGTCTAGCCACTGCATAGCCAGCGTCTAGTCTGTACCTAGCCTGTGTCTAGCCTATGGCTAGCCTGTGTCTAGCCTCTGTCTAGCCTGTGACTAGCCTGTGTCTTGCCTGTATCTAACCAGTGCCTATCCTGTGTCTAGCATTTGCCTAGCCTTTGCCTAGCCTGTGTCTAGCCTGTGCCTGGCCAGTGTCTAGCCTGTGCCTAGCCTGTGTCGAGCCTATGTCTAGCCAGCGTCTAGCCTGTGCCTAGCCAGTGTCTAGCCTGTGCCTAGCCAGTGTGTAGCCTGTGCCTAGCCAGTGTCTAGCTGGTGCCTAACCAGTGTCTAGCCTTTGCCTAGCCAGTGTCTAGCCTTTGCCTAGCCAGTGTCTAGCCTGTGCCTAGCCAGTGTCTAGCCTGTGCCTGGCCAGTGTCTTGCCTGTATCTATTCAGTGTCTAGCCTGTGTCTAGCATTTGCCTAGCCAGTGTCTAGCCTGTGACTAGCCAGTGTCTAGCCTGTGCCTAGCCAGTGTCTAGCCCCTACCTAGCTAGTGTATAGCCTGTGTCTAGCCACTGCATAGCCAGTGACTAGCCTGTGCCTAGCCAAAGTCTAGCCCCTACCTAGCTAGTGCATAGCCTGTGTCTAGCCCTTGCCTAGCCTGTGTCTAGCCTGTGCATAGCCAGTGTGTAGCCTGTGCCTAGCCAGTGTCTAGCCTGTGCCTAGCCAGTGTCTAGCCTGTGCCTAGCCAGTGTCTAGCCTGTGCCTAGCCAGTGTCTAGCCTGTGCTAGCCTGTTCTGCCTGTGCCTAGCCAGTGTCTAGCTGTGCTAGCCTAGCCTTCTAGCCGTGCCTAGCCAGTGTCTGTGCCTTTAGCCTGTCTAGCCTGTGCCTAGCCAGTGTCTAGCCAGTGCCTAGCCAGTGTACTCTAGCCTGTGCCTAGCCAGTGTCTAGCCTGTGCCTAGCCAGTGTCTAGCCTGTGCCTAGCCAGTGTCTTGCTCAGCCAGTGTCTAGCCTGTCCAGCCATGCATAGCCAGTGTCTAGCCTGTGCCTAGCTAGTGTCTAGCCTGGGCCTAGCCAGTGTCTAGCCAGTGTCTATTGTACGGTTAGCCTGTGCCTAGCCAGTGTCTGCCAGTGCCTAGCCAGTGTCTAGCCAGTGTCCTAGCCAGTGTCTAGCCACTGCCTAGCCAGTGTCTAGCCTGTGCCTAGCCAGTGTCTAGCCTGTGCCTAGCCAGTGTGTAGCCTGTGCCTAGCCAGTGTAGCCTGTGCCTAGCCAGTGTCTAGCCTGTGCCTAGCCAGTGTCTAGCCCGTGCCTAGCCAGTGCCCAGCCTAGCTAGCCAGTGTCTAGCCACTGCATAGCCAGCGTCTAGCCTGTGCCTAGCCGGTGTCTAGCCTGTGCCTAGCCAGTGTGTAGCCTGTGCCCAGCCAGTGTCTAGCCTGTGCCTAGCCAGTGTCTAGCCTGTGCACAGCCAGTGTCTAGCCCGTGACTAGCCTGTGTCTTGCCTGTGCCTAGCCAGTGTCTAGCATGTGTCTAGCCTTTGCCTGGCCATTTTCTAGCCTCTGACTAGCCTGTGTCTACCCTGTGCCTTGCCTGTGACTGGCATGTGCATAGCCTGTTTCTAGCCTGTGCCTAGCTAGTGTATAGCCTGTGTCTAGCCTCTGTCTAGCCTGTGACTTGCCTGTGTCTAGCCAGTGTCTACGCTGTGTCTAGCCTTTGCCTAGCCATTTTCTAGCCTGTGCCTAGCCTGTGTCTAGCCTGTGCCTTGCCTGTGACTGGCATGTGCATAGCCTGTTTCTAGCCTGTGCCTAGCCAAAGTCTAGCCTGTACCTAGCTAGTGCATAGCCTGTGTCTTGCCTTTCCCTAGCTTGTGTCTAGCCTGGGCCTAGCCAGTGTCTAGCCAGTGTCTAGCCACTGCAAAGGCAGCGTCTAGCCTGTGCCTAGCCATTGTCTAGCCTGTGCCTAGCCAATGTCTAGCCTGTGCCTAGCCAGTGTCTAGCCTGTGCCTAGCCAGTGTCTAGCCTGTGCCTAGCCAGTGCCTAGCCTGTGCCTAGCCAGTGTCCAGCCTATGCCTAGCCAGTGTCTAGCCTATGCCTAGCCAATGTCTAGCCTATGCCTAGCCAGTGTCTAGCATTTGCCTAGCCAGTGTCTAGCCTGTGACTAGCCAGTGTCTAGCCTGTGCCTAGCCAGTGTCTAGCCTGTGCCTAGCAAGTGTTTACCCTGTGCCTAGCCAGTGTGTAGCCTGTGCCTAGACAGTGTCTAGCCTGTGCCTAGCCAGTGTCTAGCCTGGGCCTAGCCAGTGTCTAGCTAGTGTCTAGCCACTGCATAGCCAGTGTCTAGCCTGTGCCTAGCCAAAGTCTAGCCCCTACTAAGCTACTTTAAAGCCTGTGTCTAGCCAGTGTCTAGCCAGTGTCTAGCCACTGCATAGCCAGCGTCTAGCCTGTGCCTAGCGAGTGTTTAGCCTGTGCCTAGCCAGTGTGTAGCCTGTGCCTAGACAGTGTCTAGCCTGTGCCTAGCCAGTGTCTAGCCTGTGCCTAGCCAGTGTCTATCCTGTGCCTGGCCAGTGTCTAGCCTGTGCCTAGCCTGTGTCTAGCCTATGCCAAGCCTGTGTCTAGCCTCTGTCTAGCCTGTGATCAGCCTGTGTCTTGCCTGTGTCTAGCCAGTGTCTAGCATGTGTCTAGCCTTTGCCTAGCCATTTTCTAGCCTGTGCCTAGCCTGTGTCTAGCCTGTGCCTTGCCTGTGACTGGCATGTGCATAGCCTGTGTCTAGCCTGTGACTAGCCAGTATCTAGCCTGTGCCTAGCCAGTGTCTAGCCTGTGGCTAGCCTGTGTCTAGCCTGTGGCTAGCCTGTGTCTAGCCTGTGCCTAGCCTATGTCTAGCCTTTGCCTAGCCAGTGTCTAGCCTGTGTCTAGCTGTGCCTTGCCTGTGACTGGCATGTGCATAGCCTGTATCTAGCCTGTGCTTAACCAGTGTCTAGCGTGTGCCTAGCAAGTGTCTAGCCTGTGCCTAGCCAGTGTCTAGCCTGTGCACAGCCAGTGTCTAGCCTGTGACTAGCCTGTGTCTTGCCTGTGTCTAGCATGTGTCTAGCCTGGGCCTTGCCAGTGTCTAGCCAGTGTCTAGCCAGTGTCAAGCCACTGCATAGCCAGTGACTAGCCTGTGCCTAGCCAAAGTCTAGCCCCTACCTAGCTAGTGTATAGCCTGTGTCTAGCCCTTGCCTAGCCAGTGCCTAGCCAGTGTCTAGCCAGTGTCTAGCCACTGCATAGCCAGCGTCTAGCCTGTACCTAGCCAGTGTCTAGCCTGTGCCTAGCCAGTGTGTAGCCTGTGCCTAGCCAGTGTGTAGCCTGTGCCTAGCCAGTGTCTAGCCTGTGCCTAGCCAGTGTCTAGCCTGTGCCTAGCCAGTGTCTAGCCTGTGCCTGGCCGGTGTCTAGCCTGTGCCTAGCCTGTGTCTAGCCTATGCCTAGCCTCTGTCTAGCCTGTGACTAGCCTGTGTCTTGCCTGTATCTAACCAGTGTCTATCCTGTGTCTAGCATTTGCCTAGCCTTTGCCTAGCCTGTGACTAGCCTGTGCCTAGCCAAAGGCTAGCCCCTACCTAGCTAGTGTATAGCCTGTGTCTAGCCCTTGCCTAGCCATCGCCTAGCCAGTGTCTAGCCAATGTCTAGCCACTGCATAGCCAGCGTCTAGTCTGTACCTAGCCTGTGTCTGGTCTAGCCTATGGCTAGCCTGTGTCTAGCCTCTGTCTAGCCTGTGACTAGCCTGTGTCTTGCCTGTATCTAACCAGTGCCTATCCTGTGTCTAGCATCTTGCCTAGCCTTTGCCTAGCCTGTGCCTGGCCAGTGTCTGGCCGTACCTAGCCCTGTGCCTAGCCTGTGTCGAGCCTATGTCTAGCCAGCGTCTAGCCTGTGCCTAGCCAGTGTCTAGCCTGTGCCTAGCCAGTGTGTAGCCTGTGCCTAGCCAGTGTCTAGCTGGTGCCTAACCAGTGTCTAGCCTTTGCCTAGCCAGTGTCTAGCCTGTGCCTAGCCAGTGTCTAGCCTGTGCCTAGCCAGTGTCTAGCCTGTGCCTGGCCAGTGTCTTGCCTGTATCTATTCAGTGTCTAGCCTGTGTCTAGCATTTGCCTAGCCAGTGTCTAGCCTGTGACTAGCCAGTGTCTAGCCTGTGCCTAGCCAGTGTCTAGCCCCTACCTAGCTAGTGTATAGCCTGTGTCTAGCCACTGCATAGCCAGTGACTAGCCTGTGCCTAGCCAAAGTCTAGCCCCTACCTAGC